>ML381778.1:0-28884 GCA_005239525.1 Nicotiana knightiana
TCCCTTTTGTCCGTCTCTTTCTCTCTCTTCTCTCAAAAAACCCTAGCCGCCTAGGGTTCCCATCTTGCTCCGCCCATCAGAAATCGCCTAACAGTGGCGGACGACCTCCAATCAACCCCAACTTCTCACCTGACAATCACCATGAAGGTCCAAACCCAATCACCGGTTTCAGATCTAAGAATCTGAAAACCACAAAAAACTACTCCCCGTCCGATCTAAAAACAATCAATGGTTCAGACCTTCATGGGTAGATTTATCTTAACTAGAGCAATCGATTCATGAAGGTTTGATTCATTTTCAAACCCCACTGGATCCGACAAGGTCCAACGACCTCCTTTATCTTTCCCGGCCAAAAAACCCCTTTTACGGGTATCCCCTCCTCCCCTTCTAACTGTTTCTTGTGCTATTAGCATGGATATGTCATAGTTTAATTCTTTTTGTTTGATCACTATTTAGATATGTTGTTTTCTTTCATCGTTTTCTTCCACCTGTGTATATTTCTTCCTCATCGTTTAGTTTAAGCTCTAAATGTATTTCATGACAGTCATATCTTGATTTTGTTCTCGTCAATTAAGTAATTAGGTTTCCCTGTTTAACTATGTTTCCTAACTTAGGTTTCGCCTTTGTCTGTATGTATGACTGCACCGCTTTGATTCGCACTACCTTCGATTTGATTGATTCAGTGTTTAACATGTTATGCACATTCCGGACTATTTTTGCAACCATGTTTAGTCATTTAGGTTTTCCTGCTAATCATCATTGATTTATTAGAGGTTCTACTTGTTTAAAATTAATAATTAGATTTATTGGTTCATGCTTAAGTTCTCCAGAATACCTTTTACTGTCGTTTATCTCCTCTCTAAATGCTATTGTCCATCTCTATTTGATTACTCACCCTAACCTTAGTATAATATGAAGATTAATCATTCACCTAGATTATTTTATTAGTTAATTAGGCTCCTAACTTCATTGAGAGTTTAGTTACTAATATAATTAACTAAGATCAAGAAGCAATCTAATAAACTAACCATTTTTTTTTATTAACAAACTAAGTACTAAAATCTGCCTAAGGTAATTAACTTAGGACTAATTAACTAGAACAAATCATTTAACCTAGGCTTGATAATTAGTTATGTTTTCTGATTTTAGGTAAGTGAGTTTGAATTAATTAAGCTAAAACAGTTAACTTAATGTAAGAAGTCAAAACTGATTGGTTTACTTCAATTAGTTGATTTAAACAAAAGTAAGTAGTATGAAACCAACTCTAGGCATTTAATCAATTAATCTTTAATTAATTAACTCAACATTTGTCAAGAACAACTAATAGTTAACTAAAGAACATAGTGGGGGTTAACTAACCAAAGTTAATGCTTAGTTAACTAGTGAACCTAACTAGTGTTAGTTAACTAGAGTTAAATAATAATCCAAAGTGAGCTTAACCTTGATTACCCAATGGTAAATTCAGGGACTCCAAGGGGTACAATAGGTAATGTAGACTTAGGAAATTAGAATTTTAAGGGTAAAAGGGTCTTTTAATGGGTAAAGATGTTCTAGAATAGGGGCAGTTGTCCCAAAGATAGGGTTGACAGCTGCCCTATGTACTGTTTTGGTACTATTTTTCAGTATTGGATAGGTAATATTCAAAGAATATCCCATTCCCAAATATCCTATAAGTAGACCCTCTTTTTAGAGGTGAGGGGGTTAGAATTTTTACATTTTTGGGCTGCTAGGATACAGAATCCTTCTTATTTTTTTCAGAAATACTGTCTTACTTAAAAGGTTTTGAATCTGATTCCTTTTTATAAAACAAGTATCATAACTAAAGGGCCTAGTTCAGTTGCTATCTTTACTTTTTGCTGAATTTGGTTTTCTGGAAGTTCTTACTTCAAACATCCACACTCAAGATTTCTGGGTTATTCTTGCTTGGACTGGTTGGTTTTCTTTGGGGTCTTTTATGTTTGCTGTTTGCTGATCTCTCTTCCTTCTTGCTGTTCATACTTAACCTTTATTTGGTCAAGTCTCTTTGTCTGTTTCTCTCTTAAAAGGTATGTATTTAACTCATCCTTTCTTAATGAAATTTCTTGAATTGGAATCTTCTTCTTCTTCTCCCTGCTTAAATTAGTTTGTCATTGATGAAATGAAGTTATCTCTCTTGGTTTATGTACATGTGACTGTATAGATGTTTATTATCACATTAATGAACCTGTTTGAATGTGATGAATACTATTGGTATTGTTGCTATCTCTTTGCTGAAACATTCTGTTATTTCTGGCCAAATGTATATAAACATGGTAAATACTCATAGTTCTATATTAAAAATAAGGCTGGACTGAGGTGTAGAATCTGACCTTCTCTATGGTCAGGCTCTCTCTATAAGAGTGTAGAAAAATATGCTTTTCAATTGAGTCTCTTTGATCAATAAAGAGATTCAACAAGCAAATCTCTAGATAGGTTAGTACCAGCACTAACGTAGATGAATGGTCAAGTTCACTCCATAATAGTGCATAAAACAGTATTATAGATGGTTGAAATTCATTCTCTAAAGGGTATAAAACATGTAGTTAAAAGGGCTATAAAGTAAAGAATTTGAACCCTTAAATGGTCTGATTCAGTCTCTAAAAAGACAAGAATGGTCAAAATGTCCAAATGAGTAATGTCTGAATTACTGGTATGGTTGTTAAAAATGGCAAACAAGATTGCATCTTTAAGTTTGAATCAGACTCTCCTTTATAGTCAGATTCAATCTAAGAAAAATTCATAAAACATATGGCTTTTCCTTCTGCTGAATCTGTAATTACTGGTTAAAAATCTGACTACTCATCTATGTATGATTATAACTGTAAAATTATCTCTCAAAAAGGCTTCTGAGATTAATCTCATATCCATGAACTCGTAATAGAGTCATTAAATAACATTAAAGGGTAGTGAATCTGACCCCCTTAATGATCAGATGCACCCCATAAGATGTTTATGTTGGTTTGGACGACTTATATCTTATATCACTATGGGGGAATCATGTAAAGGATTGGATCTGATCCCTGTAATGATCAAATTAAGCCTCCTACAGCGCACATGAGTTATGTATGGTCCAGTTAGGACTAAAAGCCGAAGAATACAGATCCTAAAGTGTGAAATTTGTTGGCTTGAACAGGGGCAGTAGCTAACCTTATTTCTTTTATTTTTCTTCTTATTATTAGAACTTATGTATTTAATTTAAGAACAATGTAGCGCAATTACAGCCTTTTGTATATGCTTTATTTGTAATATAAAACTGGACATTATATTTATTTATATTAGCAGTCCTTTCTTTCAATATGTATGTTTTCCTATAATTTTCAAAAAATGTGTATAATTAGCTCCAGATTTGTTTTGAGTACACTGGACTCAAACATGACTATTCTGGATAGTTTAGGATGGACCAAACTATTTATAATGGCACATCAAGGTCTGAGCATAATCCAGAGGGCCTGGAAAACACGAAGAGCCCTTAGCCTCAAGGCTGTTTATTCTCAGATTTTAGTACAAAGTTTCAGGCATCAATATTTTAAGCACCCAGATTTTGACGGAAAAATCCAAAGGCACCCTTTCTAAATCTTTTCTTACAATTTAGCATTCAAATCAACCTGTCTTCATGACACCCCGTAAATACCTATTGAAGTTCTAGAAAGGACTACGTTTAGATCAAAGTAATTTTGAAGTATATATAAATATGAATTTGCTATTCAAAGTAATCTCTCGTCAGATTTATCTCGTGTTCTTAAGAGTCCAAATTTACAGCAATATGTAGAACTCAAGGTGTATATCAAAAAGTATGAGTTTAGGTCATTTGAAATTGATAAAACTATTTCAGTCAAGGTGTTATGTGTTCATTTGATTGTTTTAAATAAGTGATTTACAAATTAGCATTTGGACTTGCTCTGTATGATGGCACGATTCTCTTTGTAGTTGTATAGCTTTTACCCTTATTTAATTAGTCACAATTAGTTTTGGCCGGAGAGTTAAACGACAAATTGGGCTAAAAAATGGCCATAGCCCAAAACATGTTGTCTTTAGACTAATGAATATCATTTTAGGTAATCCTTAGGTAGAATGCATACCTTTACTTTAAAACTTGACAATATTGATCATTACCTCAAAATTACAATAAACTACACTCGGGAGTGGCAACTCATGCCCCCGACCCTCAAATTCTAAACAACTAAAAATGCACATAGCAGTCACGGGTGAATTTCATGTGACGTTTTTGCTATGTGTTCGAAAAAAACAAGTGTACGTCATCGTAACTTGTCCAATATAAATCCATAAACGTCCTAATCGATCTTAAAATTAAAACGCTCTTTCAAAAGAAAAATGCAAACATCGCAACAATTGGGCATTATAAAATCGTCACGACCATAGTCTTGACTACGTAATCTACACACGGGTGCGACAACTCATGTCCCCGTCTTCAACTTCAAACTATAATAAAAATAACATATTGTAATTGCAGGTGCATTTCATGTGGGGTAGTTATAATATGTCCCAAAAATAAATAAGTACACGACATCGTGACTTATTCCAAAATAAATCCATAAATACTAAAAGCGGTTAAAAATTAAACGGTTAAATGCAATAGGCAAAAATATGTAAATAATTAGACAATTTAGGCCAAATTATAATAGTTAAGCGACCATGCTAGAACCACAGAACTCGGGAATGCCTAACACCTTCTCCTGGGTTAACATAATTCCCTACTCGGATTTCTGGTCGCAGACAAATTAAAACAGAGTCAAAATTTCCTCGGTTTGGGATTTTAAAATAAAACGGTGTCCCGGAGCATCGTCGAAAATCCGGGTGGAGACTCTGAAAACTAAAATAAATCCCAAAATTCGAATAACGTCACTTTAATTGGAAAAACTCCCTTATTACCCCTTCATTAATCGAGGTGGTGAAAAAAGAGGTGTGACACACGATGACTAAAGAAACCAGATAAGGCCGGTATACACTGTGCATCAAGTTCATAAAGGTTTTTGGGGCATTGGTCAGACCGAATGACATAACCAGAAACTCATAATGACCATATCTAGTCCTGAAAGTAGTCTTCGGGATGTCTGTCCCCCGAATCTTCAACTGATGATAGCCGGAACGCAAGTCAATCTTAGAAAATACTCTGTCACCCTGAAACTGATCAAACAAGTCATCATACGAGGCAAGGGATACCAGTTCTTCACCGTAACTCTGTTCAGCTCTTGATAATCAATACACATATGCATAGAACCATCCTTCTTCCTTACAAACAACACTGGTGCACCCCAAGGTGATACACTAGGCCGAATGAACCCCTTATCTAGGAGTTCCTGAAGCTCCTCCTTTAAGTCGTTTAACTCTGTTGGTTCCATACGATAAGGTGGAATAGAAATAGGCTGAGTGCCTGGCACCACGTTAATACCAAAATCAATGTCGCTGTCAGGTGGCATGCCTGGCAGGTCTGTAGGAAACACGTCCGAAAAGTCACGGACCACAGGAACCGAATCGATAACAGGAGTCTTACCCCTGACATCCCTCACAAAAGCCAGATACTATAAACACCCCTTCTCAACCATATGTTGAGCCTTTAGGTAGGAAATCACCCTGCTAGGCACATAATCAGAAGAACCTCTCCACTCAACCCTTAGACATCCAGGCATAGCTAAGGTCACGGTCTTAGCGTGACAATCAAGAAGGGCATGACACGGAGTAACCAATCCATGACCAATATGACATCAATATCGACCATGCTAAGTAACAGTAGGTCCACTCGGGTCTCTAGACCCCCAATAGATATCACACACGGCAGATACACACGGTCCACAACAACAGTATCGACCACCTGAGTCGATGCATGAACAAATGTAACTAAAGACTCACAGGGCATATCCAAAAAAGGGGAAAAATATGAAGAAACATAGGTATATGTAGAACCAGGGCCAAATAAAGCCAAAGCATCTCGGCAACATACTGAGACAATACCTGTGATCACTGCATCGGAGGCCATAACATCTGGCATGGCTGTAAAGGCATACATACGGGACTGACCTCCACCTGCTCGACCTCTCCCTCTAGGGCGGCCTCTAGCTGACTAACTATCACCCCTGGCTGCCTGGGTGGGAGGTGAAGTAATTGGAGCTAAAGTCGAAGGCTAGCTCCTTCGCTGAGATGGAACTCCACGAAGATGAAGACACTGCCTCCTCATATGCCCAAACTCTCCACACTCATAACAGCTCCATGGAGCTGGAGACTGGGACTGAAATGGACCCCTGGCACCAGAATGGCCACTTGGAGGACCATGCATAGAAAAACCCTGAGCTGATGGTGCTCGAGCTGCGCTCTGAACTTGAAGGGAACCGAATGAAGAATGGCCTAGCTAAAAATTGTGGGGACCATGCCCCGAAGATGCACCACTATAGGCTGGGCGGCCTGACTGAGGAGGCCTGAATGAACGGCCCATGCCATGCTGAAACTGCCCCCTAGAAGGAGCACCACTAGAACCACCCGATCCACGAGGCCTCTTGGCTTCCCTCTCTACCCGCTCCTGGCGGCGAACCGACTCAATATCTCAAGCAATATCAATAACCTGCTCCAATGTAACATCTCATACTCTCTCCCAGGTCATAAAAACGCGGAGCTGATAAGTAAGGCCATCTATAAACCTCCTAATCCTCTCCCTATCTGTATGGACCAACTCGGTGGCATGACGATCCAATACCGCATCTCATACTGTGTCACTGATAGCTCCCCCCGACGCATCTGCTCAAAATGCCTGCACTGCTCCTCCCGGTGAGACTAGGTACATACTTCTCCAAGTAGATAGTGGAAAATTGTTGTCAGGCAAGGGGTTCTGAACCAACAGGCCTACGCCTTTCAAAAGACTCCCACCAAATGAAATCAGCACCAGAAAACTGAAATGTAGCAAATGAGACCCCACTGGTCTCCAAAATCCCAGCAGTAGGCAGCATCCTCTGGCACTTATCTAGAAAATCCTCGGCATCCTCGCCTTCAGCACCACTGAATGTCGGAGGCTGTAATCTACTAAACCATTCCAGCCTATGCTGCTCATCATCTGGCATAGCTAGGACCACGAAGTTCTGATCTGGAGCAACCGGCTGGGCTGGAACCTCCCCCGGTGTCTGCTGGCCCTGAGTAGCCTGCTCAGGTGTTCGGGCAACTGGAGTCTGACTGCCTCCCCCGGCCTGAGAAGTAGCCAACTGCCTGAGAAAGGGTGGTACACACTGTCAACATCTGAGCCAAGGTCTCCTGAAGACCCGAAATAAGAGTAGGCACTGTCGGTGCCTAAGCTTGTCCCGCTGGGGTATATGTGGCGGGAACCTGATCCTGAGTAGTAGGGGGATCAATTGATACTGCCCTTGTTGCCACACGGGCTGGCCCCTACCTCTACCATGTCCTCGACCGCGACCTCTACCCCTCACTGGTTTAGCTTGTGGATGATCTCCCTGATTGTTGGCGCGAGTCCTCACCATCTGTGAGACAATCAAACAATAGATGTTTAGATCTCCAGAATCAACCAAATGGCACGACAGAATTCAAGAAAAAAATGAGATTATTACTAAGGGTTTTTTAGTCTCTCGAAGATAAGTACAGATGTCTCCGTACCGATCCACAAGACTCTACTAAACCTTCTCATGACCGTTGAGTCTTATGTAACCGAGGCTCGGATACCAACTTGTCACGACCCCAAATCCTAACCGGCCGTGATGGAGCCTATCATGGAACTAGGCTAGCCAACCATTTCAGACTATCAATATAAATATCATAATTTCTCCAAAAATCCAACAAATTTTAAAAATATCAGAAGGAGATAAACAAAATACACACTTACCCAAAACCTGGAGTCAACTGTCATGAGCATCTAAGACTGAAAATACAATGTACAACAATGTCTTGCTACAACGAAAGTCTGAGGTACAAAAGACCAAAAGAAACTATAATCTGAGGGAAGGAAAGGAGCTGAGTTGGGGACGCTGAGCAGCTACCTAAATCCTCGGACAACTCCAAGCTCGTCCGGAAATCAACTAGCGAGATGGTCCGGTACCTGGATCTGCACAGAGAGGTGCATGGAGTAACGTAAGTACACCAACTCAGTATGTAATAAATTTAACTAAAAACTTGAGTGTAGTGACGAGCAGTTTAAATCATGTAAATCCATATAATGAATAACAATGGAGACGAATAAATCAAGTCAGAAATTTACAGTTCCGAATATGTCAAAAAAACTTCAGTTTCCATTTAAAAAATCTCGTAGGAAAATTTTTATCCAACATTTGTTATCAGAGGCTCAGTGTAAGGAAGAGTGAGAAACATCATTTTCATAAAATTTAAGCCCCTCGGGCACAATATCATTCACAACAAACCCTCTCGGGCAAGCCTTTCAGTCACTCGTGCCTCCACTATCTGTATCTCATGCTCTCACTAACACTCGTACTCAGTAAGTACCATGAACACACACAACTGCTGTGGCGGGCAGCCCGCTCCACTACATTTATACATACATATATATATATATTTATACTGCTGCGGCGTGCAACCCGATCCATATTTATAACATATATTATTGCGGCGTGCAGCCCGATCCATATAATAGTCGACTGTACTCACTGGGGGTTTACAGACTCCAGAGGGGCTCCTTCAGCCCAAGCGCTATATCTGCTGCGGCGTGCAGCCCGATCCATATAATAGTCGACTGTACTCACTGGGGGTTTACAGACTCCAGAGGGGCTCCTTCAGCCCAAGCGCTATATCTGCTGCGGCGTGCAGCCCGATCCAATATGTATATAATCTATATTGCTGCGGCGTGCAGCCCGACCCATATATAATATATAACATTTATATTGTTTCGGCGTGCAACCCGTCCCATAACTATCCTCACATACTCGGCTCTCGGCCTGACTCAGTCACCCTAACAAGCCACTTGGGCAATTTATCTAGACTTACGAGACTTAGCCCAAAACACTTTTCAGAGTTTTTCAAGCAGTGTGATAACGGTAAAAATAACAACAAGTAGGAAACAATGACTGATTTCATAATTTACTAACAAGATAGTGGTAGAATAGTGTAAAAGTAGCCCCTGAGGGTCTAAACAGGTTGGCACAAGGCCCCAAACATGGAAAATACCCCTGAGGGTCTAAACAGATCGGCACAAGGCCCCAAACATGGAAAATACCCCTGAGGGTCTAAGCAGATCGGCACAAAGCCCAAATATGGCTTAAAGACCATAAACAAGTATAAACTTTTGAAAGACACGATGTCGTAAGGTTTCCAAATCGAATACGCGGCTTAATAGTCGCTATGGGACGGACCAAGTCACAATCCCTATCGGTGCATGCCCCCACTCTCATCACCTAGCATGTGCATCACCTCATTTATCAACACAATATCAATAACGGGGTGTCATACGCTCAGGTTTAGATTAACAATAGTTACTTACCTCAAAACAGCCCAAAAGCTACTCCGCGATGTGCTTTCCCCTCGAATTGGCTCCCAAATTCTCCTAATCTAACCAAAATCAAACTAACATCACCAATACATGCTAACGGAACAAAACCCAATCGAAAGATATAAATTTTAACACAATTCGCGAAATTCGGTCAAATTCGAGCCCCGGGCCCACGTCTCCGAATTCAATAAAATTTATATCACTAGAATCCTCATCCTCCCACGATCCTTTACATACCAAAAACTCCACAATCGGACCATAATTTACCACTCAAATCACCAAAAGAATTTCCAATCTCCCTCTCCATTTTTCCCAACTTTTTTCCACTTTAATTCTTCAAATTACAAGACTAATCCGAATCAAAATAACATAGAAATGAGTTTTATAACCTGGAAACCTACCTCCACAATTTTCTCTCAAATAAGCTCCACCCGCATACAACAATGGAAGAATAACCAAAATTTCGCGGAGGCACTCTTTTATACTTTTCTACCCAGTTAATCCGCACCTGCGGACCTTTCCTCGCACCTGCGGACCAGCACCTGCGGTCTCAGGTGCATACCTGCGAAAACCCACTAACAGCCCCTTTCTCGCACCTGCGGCCCCTTTTTCGCAGGTGCGGCCAATTCTTCGCACCTGCGGACTCCTCCTATCTATCCTCTTTTCGCACTTGCGCATGGACCTTCGCACCTGCGACGTCGCACTTGCGGTTGCCCATCCACAGGTACGGCTACACCAGCAGCTATTTGCTGCAAATTTCCCAAGTATAAACTTAGTCGAGCCTTCGAAACACCAAAATTACATCAAATTCAAGCCTATGAACTTTGAAACTTCTAAATTTCGCCAATGATGCCGAAACCAACCAAAACGCATCCGATTGAACTGAAAATTTTCACACATATCCAAAATGAGATAAAGAACCTGTTCCAACTTCCGAAATTCCATTCCGACCCTGATAGCCTATTTTACACCGTCGACCGGAAATCACCAAAAACTAACTTTCGCCAATTCAAGCCTAATTCTACAGCGGATATCGAAACTTCATTCCGAACACACTCTCAAGTCCCAAATCACCTAACGAATCTATCCAAGCCATAAATCTGCATTTCGAGGTGGTTTACCGATAAGTCAACTTTTAGTTGACTTTTTCAACTATTAAGGTAATTTAAGAGACTAAGTGTCTCTGTTCTCACCACGACCACTCCGAACCCAAACCATTCGACCCAACACAATATAAATAGGCTAAGCAACATATTATAAAGAAGAAATGTGGGAAAAGGGGCTAATCTCACGAAACAACCGACCGGGTCGTTACAGTTAGAGACTAGGTGACATTAGGACTACCTATAGTGGGATTTTGGTGTCGTAACAAAGTAGAAATCCTAAAAGAAATTACATGTGACAATGAGCCACAAGTTATAGGCTCCAAGTGCTAACAGTCAAGTAGATTCAACAAATAAAATAATAATTCAGAACTTGATGAAAAAGTTAGAGGATTCCAAAGGCAAGTGGACTAAAGAATCACTAGGAGTATTATGTTACCAATAACTCAACAAAATATGATATAGTAATTCAACGTCGGTAAATCCATCTTGGCAGCCAAAGCATCAAATAATAGTAGAGACACAGAGTAGCACATTGGGAACAACATAACAAATCACGTAAGATGCATGACACACACAAGGAAGTCATAAGCACAAGCAATTACCCTTTTTTCATCAACAACACGCCCTCAGGCCATCACATATCATAACCAACACATACACCCGTGCGCACACTCATCACATTATGTACACGTCCTTCACGTAGTATACACATTGAAATTAGACTAAATCCAAATGGGGGTTTTCCCACACAAGGTTAGGTAAGATACTTACCTCAAATGAATCAAATTAGCACTCTAAAAGTCCCTTCCCACGTGAATCAACCTTCAGACAGCTCGATTCCAGCCCAAACACCTTAATAATATCAATAAAAGTCATAGGAAACAAGCCCAAACAATAAAGTTACAATCTTGATAAAGAAAAAACTCACCAAGCTTCCAAAACCTTCTATGCGAATGCGACATCCTAGTCGTGAACGGGATGCCTAATCCCCCAATTCTTACGCAGCCCCTTGACGCCCGCGAACGCGAAGGTCAAAAGCCTGATGCCCCTTCCCACCTATCCTTCTACCCGATCGCGACTCCCAACTCACAATTGCAATGAACTGCCTCCCTAAATCATCACGAACGCGAAGTAAAAACCTACCATACGCCAAAATTACCTCCGCGAATGCGACTCCTTGGTCACGATCAATGAAGGAAACCTATTAACCTTCCAAACCTTCAACTTTCCAACTTTCACCAATTCAATCCAAAACAACCTAGAAATATCCAAATCCAAATCCAGACATACGCCTAAGTCCAAAATCACCATACGGACCTAACCGAACCATCAAAGCTCTGATCCAAGATCAATTATGCAAAAGACAAACATGGTCAACTCTTCCAACTTAAACCTTCTAAAAAGATCGCTCGAAAACCAAAGCGAATCAAACACACAAGTCACAACACATAGCATGAAGCTACTCAAGATCTCAAACCACTGAACCGAACGCTAAATATCAAAATGACTTGTCGGGTCATTACATTCTCCCCTTCTTAAACAAACGTTCATCCTCGAACGTGCCAAAAAGTGTTCCAAATTTATCATATCATTGTATAAACTTATCATACAGATACACAGGTTATCCCACATCACCTCAATCCATTTAAGCCTATCAATACCACCTAATCAAAGACACCTCCTTTAGACTTAGTCTACAAACCTTAGATCCCAATCTCATCACCTAGGCCTTCTCCTTAGACCTGATCCTCACATATACACACTGCATCAACCTCAACCAGCTGCAACAAATCATAAGAATGCTCACAAGGTATAACCACATAACGTAACTCATTGCCCATACGTCCATAGCAGTACCTTCGATCATAATAGCTGCCCATTATGAAACCCGATATCGGTAAATAACCTCATATCAATAATAACCTTGTTCCCAACTTTCACAACACTAATAATGATGTAAGAAACATGTGAAAACTCATAATCACTCACCTGACCAACAAGCCACACCGTTCGCCACCTAGTCACATATGTCACAATCCATATCCAACAAACACAACTCGCATATAACCGAAGATGGAAAGAGAAACACATGAGAACTATCCAAGAAGTCCAACAGGTACAACTCCCATTCAACACCATACTATGAATCCATCTCACAAGGAAGAAGAAAAACACACACAACAACCATAAAGAATCTAATCCTAACATAACTCCATTGCTAAACATACCCCAGTCCAAACATACCGATCCACAAGGAACACGAGGATCCCATCCTGAACGCGGAACCACAAGTAGGATAAACATCCTGACAACTGAAAACCTTCAACTAACTCATTCTCGTAGAACAAAAACACAATACGCAATAAATTCCCATGCCCTGTAAAGAAACTCAATCGCAGGTCGTGGCCAAATCATCCAGAATCATATCAAAGCCCACTATATTAAGTAACAACAAATCCACCCTAGTCTCACAACCTACAATAGTGACAAAATAAGAATGATAGACATGATCTACCGCAATAGAATCCCCCAACATGCATAAACACATAAATAGAGGTACTCATAAATGGCGACCTCAAATAGGAGGGGGAAACGCTCTGGATCCTCCTTGCTTGAAGAAATTAATGGATCATAAAGGGGCTTGGTTCTCTATTTTCGAGCGGGGGGCAAAGAGAGGCGGCTCGGCAGGGAAGGAATGGGTATTTTTTTCTGTTTTATACTACCTGGATTTGGGGCCTTTCAATAATGATCCTTTCAAACAATTATGGGAGTCCATTGGCATATCCAAACAAGAAGTAGAATAGGATGACACATGCAAATAAATATAACCCAAATCAAATAAAATTAATGCATCTCAATGACAAACTGTAACCATGCCCATAATGACATCATCTGGTTCAACGGCCTCGGCCCTAATAGGAAAAGCATAACAACATGCCTGACCTCCCCCTCTAGGATGTCCTCAACCCATATGGCATCCACCTCTAGCTGGCTATGGAGGTTGAGTAGCAACTGGAGTGGAACCCATAGCTTGAGTACTCTGATGAAGTCCACCTCTCCGGAGTCCGGGGCAATCTTTCATGATGTGCCTAGTATCACCACATCCATAACAACTCCTCTACAGGTGTGGCTGCTGGTACTAAATCAGTGCCAGATGACTGGAATAACCACTGTATGAACCCCATGTAGTAGGAAAACTAAAAGATGGTTGTCTGATACGAGTACCCTAGGGCCCCTAGCTAGCTGGACCACTACGGGTAACCTAAAATGCCGACTGAACTGGCCTATTGACAGAGCCCTCACCATGATGGGTCAGAGCCGAACAACATAATCCACTAAATCCTCCAGGACCTCGAGGCCTCTTGGCCTCCCTATCCACCCTCTCCTGGCCACGAATACGCTCTAACCTGCTAGAAATCTCCACAACCTGATGAAATGGAGTATCAGTCTACAACTCCCATGCCATCCCATATCCGAGACAATAATTGAGTACCTCAATAAATCTACGGAATCTCTCCCTAACAATTAAAATCAAAGAAGGTGCATGACGATATAAATCAGAAACGTCATAGCATACTCAGACACTGTCACAGTCCCCTAGCGTAACTGCTCAAATTCAGTGCACAACGCATCCTTGAGGGTGTGTGGATCAAACTCCCTCAAAAACATATCAGTGAAGTGAGCCCAAGTAATTGGCGCTCCATCAACTGGACAACTCTCCTCATAAACTTGCCACTTTCTTTATGCTGACCTCATCAGCCGGAAAGTAGTAAGTTCAACCCCGCTCACCTCAAGTATGCCCATAGTGCATAAAATACGGTGACACTGATCCTGAAAACCCTGTGCATCCTCAGAAGTTATGCCATTTGAAGAAGGAGGATCATACTTCTCGAACCTCTCTAACCTCTTCTTCTTATCCTCTGACGTTGTTGGCCTGACATTAGGCTAAACCGCGATCATGGGCTATACTGGAACACCTGAAACCTGATCAACATAAGCCCGCTACCCTGGAATGGGGCCGTGGGAGTTTGAGATCCTACAATATCCTCTGGTGCAACCGGGATTAATCCCTCCTGAGAAAATTTACCCAGCATGCTCAGGAAGTGATCTAAAGTCTCCTGAAGTCCATGGGTAGCAACAGGTGCCTCGGGTGCCTGCTCCCTAACCAAAACTACTGGTGGCTCCTCAACTGCTGCTTTGGCATGCGCTCTACTTGTATCACATTCCCCTCTTCTACTTCTACCTCGGTCCCGACCTCTTACAACTCTAGAAGAGGGAACGAGTATCTACTCAACAATCTGGTAGTGCGTGTCCTCACCATCTGTAAGAGAATGGAAATACAAAGGCTCAAACTCTGAAATCACTAAATCTGCACGATGGAAAAAAATGAGTGGATTTTCCTAATAAATATGTAGTCTCTCGAAGTTAAGTACCGAACTCTCCGTACCGATCTGTAAGATTCTACTAAACTTGTTCGTGACTCATAGAACCCATGAACATAAAGCTCTGATACCAACCTGTAACAACCTAAAATCCCAATTTGAGGATCATGATGGCACCTAGTATCTAGAACTAGGTAAGCCGATTACTTATCAATTTTTATAGCATTGAAAAATTGATATACTTAACATATTTAAACCCAAATGCAAAAATAATGTTGATACAAGCCAACACGACAATAACCACTACATATCCCAGAACTAGGTAGTACAGAGTCACGAACGCTAATTGAATACATAAAAATAACTCAAAATACAATAATGTTGGGATGGAGAATTGGCAGCATAAACATAAGAAAGGGACTTCAAGGGACTGCAACGATCAAAGCAACTCTACCTTGAATCCTCACGATCAAAGAACTCTCATAGCATGGATCTGCTACCTCCAGCACCTGGATGAGCACAAAAATGTGCAGAAGTGTAGTATGAGTACGCTATGATCGATACCTATTAAGTATCATGACTAACCTAAGCAGAGTAGTGACGAGGTTCAAGTCAAGACACTCACTAGTCAAAAAACCTGTGTAATAATATCAAAGATGAGCAATTGGGAGAATAATAGGTAACAATAGATGAGATCTTATCTGAATAAGTGAAACAAATTTAATATAGTTAAAGTCAGTTTCAACATCGAGTTACAAGTAGAAGACCTTGTGCTACATCATAAGTCCTCGTACGACATCATGGCGAAGACCTCGTGCCATATTATAAGTCGCACACCGCATGGAAAAGACCTTGTGCCACAATATAAGTCACACATTGGAAAGACCTCGTGCTACAATATAAGTCACACTCGCAAGGCAAAAACCTTGTGCCTTGATATATACCACAACTGCACGGCAAAGACCTCGTGCCAATTACCAATAACACGTTCGAGATAAATTCATCAAGAATCAAATGAAGTATAGTATGCTAACAACTCCCTTTTATTTCGATCTGTTATGTTAGCAATAACTCAAGAGAATATGAGATAGTAATTCTACTTAGGTAAATCCATCTTGGCAGCTAAAGGATCAAATAATAATAGAGACATAGAGTAGCACATTGGGAAAAACACAAAAAATCATGTAAGATGCATGACACACACAAGGAAGTCATAAGAACAAGCAAGAATACCCTTTTTTCATCAATAACAAGCCCTCACACCATCACATATCATCCCCATATAGCCACTCTTATCTCACCATGTTTACAATATCATAATAGCAACCCGTGGTTCTACGCCCAGAGAATATATCAATAGCCACCAGTATCGCTTCGCCCAGACAATATATTAATAGCCACCCGCATCGCTCCGCCCAGATAGTAACACAATAGCTACCCACTTCACTCCCTCCAGACAGTGTATCAATAGCCACTGGTATCGCTCCACCCTTGCAATAACATAATAGCCACATATATCACTTCGTCCAGATAGTAACATTATAGCCATCCGTATCACTCTGCCTAGATTGTAACACAATAGCCACTCGTATCACACTACCCATGTAGTATATTAATAGCCACCCTTATGCTCGGCACAACAACAATCAATCCACACAACATGTCCACAGATGCCACAATATCACAAGACAGTAGTATCAAAGATTTGTCACGATATAAGCTCACAACTTGTACACAAAGCACACAAGGACATGTAATTAATATAGAAGTGCGGAGTGGTGTTAATATAAAAGCATGAAAGCTAACTCAAATTAGCAGAAATCTCACAAACGCCCAACTTGGCAAAATAAGAAATTAAAATCCTAAAACATGATCTCTATCATGGAAATAAACTCAAGTAAACAATCAAAGTGACATCACATAAAACAAAGGCTTCTCAATCAAGACAAAGCGATAAAAGCAACAAGGGTCAAATACGGTCATAACCAACACATATGCATGTGCACACATTTTTCATCTTATGTACACGTTGTTCACATAGTACACACATTGCAATTGAACTGAATCCTTAAGGGTTCCCCCCCCCCCCACACGAGGTTAGGCAAGATACTTGCCTCAAATGAACCAAATCAGTACTCTAAAGGTCCCTTCCCGCTTGAATCAAACTCCGTACATCTTGAATATATCCAAACAAACTTAATAATATCAATAAAAGCCATAGTAAACAAGCCCATCATTATGGTTCAATTATGCAAAGTCAACCCAAAATCTCAACCCCGATCCTGCACCCTGGAAGCCAACAAAACTCAAAAATTCTGAGCACCCATTCAAATACGAGTCCAACTTATCAATTTCATCCAATGCCGACCTGAGATCGACCTTCAAATCATCAAATTATGTTATAGAAACGTTTTTACTAAAATTCCCAATTTCTTCAATTCAAACCATCAAACAATCACTAGATTCAAGGTTCGAATCATGAAATATAAAAAGACCGAGCCAAAATTGTCACGACCCCAAATCCTAAGTCGGCCGTGATGGCGCCTACCGTGGAACTAGGCTAGCCAATATTTCACATGTTCACAATTTTTTTTTAAAAACCCATTTCCAAAATCTGAGCATTTCATAAATATACAGAAGCTACGGAATAAAGTAGGTCATCATAATACAATACTGCCAAACCCAAAACTCGGAGCCAACGTGTGTTGAGCATCTAGAAGAATGAGTCATAATATACTGTCATAATACAAAACCTCCGAATGAAATGAAGATACAACAGGGAAAGAAAAACAGAGATTCTGCGGACGCTGGGTAGCTACCTCTATATCCCGCCAATCTGGCTCTGCTGCGGAATAAGGGCTAATGCTCGATGTCTGCTCTTGAATCTGCACACAGAGGTGCAGGGAGTAATATGAGTACACCAACTCAGTAGTAATGAAAATAAATCAGGTCTGAGCAGCAAGAACCATATAAAATCAATGTCATCAAATCACAGGAGGCACAACTTTAATTTCAAATAGTATAACATAGATGTATGAAATTGTCATGCCTTAAAAATCAACTTCCGAAAACCCTTTAACAATATATATATTTTTCAACAACTTTAACTGAAAAGTCTAGCATAAAAATGAAATGAATCATATAGAGGCCCCTCGGGAAAAATATATTACATAAGCTTAGAATGAAAGTAGCGAAATCATCCGTAGCCCCTTGGGCAAAACATGAATCATATTCATCCCCTCGGGTATGCCTCTCAGTCACTCATAATCAATCACTCAGCACCTCACAGTCACTCATAATCAATCACTCAGCATCTCACAGTCACTCATACCTCCCAATCACTCGTCACTCGTCACTCGTCACTCGGCACTAGGCACTCGGCACTCAGCACTCGACACTCGCACTCAGTAGGTACCTGCGTTCACTCGGGGTGTGTACAGACTCCGTCTTCAGAGGGGCTCCTTCAGCCCAAGCGCTAAATAAATATCCAAATCATGGCATCAATCTCTCTCAGGCTCTCGGCCTGTCTCATATCATAAATATCCTCACAACATTGGCCCTCGGCCGCACTCAGTCAGACACTCTCAACTTGCCACTCGGGCCATAAGTAAAATGGGGTTCTCGACCCGAAAATAGTATTTCATTTCAAGAAAAGTAATATGATCAGATAGGAGTGTCAACAGTTTCACAAGGAGAATGAGTGTAAAATCATAGTTTCAAGTAGTGATAATATCAGTAAAGTAGCCCCCAAGGGGTTAAAACAGATCGGCACTAGGCCCCAAACATGGCTCATAGCCCAATTATTACACAATTCCTTTAAAACATAATTGACATAAGGTTTGAGTAAATATGCAACTCATTGGTCGCTGCGGAGAGGATCTAGTCCAATCCAAGAGTCAGTACGCGCCACATACTCATCATCCGACATGTGCGACATTCTAGAAACAGTAAGAAATACAAAGTCCGGGGTTTCATACCCTCAGAACAAGATTTATAGCCATTACTTACCTCTACCGGGCCACCACACTATCCCGCTATACTTTTGCCCCTCAAATTGGCTCCCGATTGCTCCAAATCTAGCCAAAAACCAGTTCAACATCATTAATATATACTCAAGGAACACAACCCAATCGAAAATTATCAATTTAATCACAAATCTCGAAATTCAGCCAAACCCGAGCCCCGAGCCCTGGTCCCACATCTCAGAATTCAATAATTTTTACATCATTAGAAACCTCGTCCTCCCCCGATTCTATACATACCAAGAACACAAAAATCGGACCACAATTGCCATTCCAAAACCTCAAGAGAAATGCCAATTCCTTCCTCCCATTTTTCCAACTTTTCTTACCCAAATTTCTTAAATTTCAAGCCTAATATCAATAAAATAGCATAGGAATGGGATTAACAAATCAAAGAACTCATCTTTGCTGAAGAACCTGGAAATCCCCTCTCAAAACCACCGTCAATGTATTCCTCCCGCATGCAAATTGATGAAAACTTAATAAATTTCGCCGAGGGGTTCCTTTTTATACTATTCTGCACAGTCATTTCCGCACTTGCGGACCTGCACCTACGGTCCAAGGGTGCACACCTGCGAAACTCACTTAACTGGCCCATTCTCGCGCCTACGACGAACTTTCCACACCTGGGACATCACAGGTACGACAAAAATCCTCGCACATGCGGACCTCTCCTATACAGGAAAAACTCGCACCTGCGACCTCCCCTTCCGCTCTTGCGTAATCGCACATGCGACTCCCCTTCCACAGGTGTGAAAACACCAGCAAACCAGCACAACAGATTTTCCAAAAATCACTCCAACTTCCCGTCAACCATCCGAAATCAATCCCGAGGCCCTCTGGACCTCAACCAAACATACCAACATATCCCATAACATCATTCAAACTTAGTCGAGCCCTCGAAACACCAAAAACAACACGAAAATACCAAATTTACATCAAATTCAAGCCTAAAAATTCTGAAACTTCTAAATTTTCCAACTACGCCAAAACGAACAGAAACACCTCTGATTAACCTGAAATTTTGCAGACATATCCAAATGACATTACGAAACTATTCCAACTTCCGGAATTCTATTCCGACCCCGATAGACTATTTTGCACTGCCGACTAGAAATCGCCAAAAATTAACTTTCGCCAATTCAAGCCTAATTCTACACCGGACATCACGAAAATATTTTGAACACACTCCTAAGTCCCAAATCACCTAGCGAAGCTATTCGAGCCATAAAATCCATATTCCGAGGTCATTTACCAATAAGTCAACTCTTAGTTGACTTCCTGAACTATTAGGATACTTTAAAAGGCTAAATGCCTAAACTCTCACCATAACTACTCCGGACCCAAACCAATTGATCCAACACATCAAAAACAAGATAGTGATACTTAACAAATGCAGAAATAGGGGAAATGGGGTAAATCTTATGGAACGACCGGTTGGGTCTTTACAAAAACTTACCCCAATCCAAATCGTCTACTCCAAAATCGCCCAAAATCGAGCTCTCTAACTAAAGATGTTATAAAATGATAAAAGACTTAGAAAAAAGTACTAAATAGGTCTGCCCAGGTATACACATTGCAATCGTGGAAATACCTTGGCGATCGGAAGAACAAACTCACCCAGCTGCCAAAACCTTCTATGCGAACGTGACATCCCACTCGTGAACGCGATGAATACCCCCCTGTGCCTACATGAATGCATCCTGACGCCCGCAAAGGCAAAAATCCTGATTCCTTGTTCCTCTTATCCTTATCCTTCTACACGATCGTGCATCATACTTGTGATTCAGAATTTAGTAAAGGGAGTTCTTGTGTGTACATTTAATCGCATGGTAGATGTGGTGTGCAGTGTGTGATTGAGATTTTTATGTACAAGTTTATGATTCAGTTTAGAACTGAAGGTCATGAGTTCTAGACAACATAAACCGTTATAGATGTTTAGAAGAATGCTGACACTATTTGATATTACCTTAAAAGAGCGTGCATTTCAGAAAATGTACTGTGCTTGTACTTGCAGATGCTTGACTGGTATTATGATAAACGCTAGATTGATCGACTGCTCACATTTAGATTTTTCTATACAGCACAGAGGAATTATAGAAGTATTTATCATGAGATGATTGTGTAAGAGGGATATGTCAATCATTTGAGTGATGGAATTGGGATTGGACATGGATATTCTTGTATTCTAGGGATTTAAAGACTAAGAGGGTTCTTAGAGGCAGATTGTTCCTTGGTTACAGACAGTGAATATATTTTAAGAGTTTGACGGCTGATTCTATGTTCTATGGATATATTATTATGACTCTTTCGGAGGTTAACTACCTATTTCTGGAGGATCAGAATTGATTTGGAGGACACTAGTAGGCCTAATATGAATGTGTATCCTACATCAAGTCAGTCTTGTTTCCCGACATAGCTATTATTGAGGAATGTATCAATCGGTTAGGGTTTCTTATTCGTGCATGTAATTTTTCATGTGGTACTCTTCTATGCTACGATGGATTGTGAGATTGTTGAGTATTACACTTGATACGCTTTTGTTTGGGCCTTTTGGTGAAATTTGAGTGAGATGGCTCTTCGAGTTTTGAATGGAGGATTATGCCTTGGTTATGGTCTTCTTGTGTATGTTATAATGTGTTATCCATTTCTTCATAGTTGTGCTCATGCACGTCACATGCTTGATATTGTTATATACGTGTTGAGTGAGTAAGAGATTTGGGCAATAGGTAACCCATATGTACCGTTTTTTGGATTGGGTCACCCATCATAGTGGAGTTATGTCGGAATATGGTCCTTTGTGTTTATTTTGTGAGTTTTGTTTCTCCTCTATGAGATGATTCAAAGAATTGTGCTTTGTGGTGGTATATGTTAGACATGTGGGACAATTCTCTTATTTGATTATCTTTCCCATATTGGGTACATTTGAGTTATGGCTTGTTTGGTGCACGAATTGAACGATATATGGCTCGAGGTGGTGTGAGTGTGGCATGTCGGTCGAGCAGCTTGTACAGGATGAGATGAGGTTACTAAACTTGGAATGAATTATATCGTATTTGATTAAGGTATGTTTGGAAGATGAATGTCACTAGTCAGCTTAGATTTTTGCTATGGTTCTTGTCGGGTGTGAGATATCCATGACATGTTGATCTGTTGAGTGGTTATGAGCTTCATCATGTTTCTTTCATTATATGCAATATATGATGGTTTAGAACAACTTCTTATTTTATATGAGGTTTGCCACCAGTATCGGGTTTGTTATTGGGCAGCTATGGTGGTTGGAAGTGATCCCTACGAGTATCCGAGTTATGTGGAATATTATGTGACTATATTTGGAATAGGTTTATGGATTGATACAACTTATTCGAACTCATGAAACGTATTTATGCGAGAATCGGGTCCTACAATGAGTTTCGGATGTTGGAGCTTGGGTTCTAAGGTTTATGGACTAAAGTTGAAGTAAGGATCTTCAGTTAGGTTGTGTTGTCATGCTTATATGGATTGGGGTGACGTGGGATCACTCATGGGTATGTGCATGGTGTGTTTATACACTGATTTGATGTCTTTAAATGACTTTTGGCACTATCAAGGACGAACGTATGTTTAAGTTGGGGAGAATGTAATGACCCGACTGGTCATTTTGAGCATTTGCCTTTAGTTCGGCAGTTTGAGGTCATGAGTAGCTTCATATGGTGCATTCTTACTTGCGTGTATCTTCAGTTTTTGTTTCCTAGTAGTTCGGGATTGATTTGGAAGAATGATTTTCAACTAGGAAGCTTTAAGTTGGAAGAGTTGACCAAGTTTGAATTTTATGTATTTGACCTCAGATCGGAGTTTTGATGGTTCAATTAGTTCTGGATGATGATTTTGAACTTGGGCATATGCCCGGATTTGCTTTTTGATATTTCTAGATGGTTTTGGCTCTAGTTGGTGAAAGTTGGAAATTTGAAAGTTTGGAAAGTTTAGAAAGTTCATAGGTTTGAATAGGTTCGTTATGTCATTTGGAACTTGTGTACTCAATTTGAGGTAATTCCGAGTTGTTTAGACGTGTTCGTCATAAGTTTGGAAATTTGAAATAGTTCATTAAGCTTGAATATAGGTGTGATTCATAGTTTTGATGTTATTATTTGTGATGTGAGGCCTCGATTGGGTCCGTATTATGTTTTGAGACTTGTTGGCATGTCCGTAAGGGGTTCCATAGGGCTCGGGTGAGTTCCGGGGTAATTTCAGATCATTTTTTCCTCATATTGACATTGTTGGTTCCTCTGATTTCCGGTGTTGGGTTGTTGGTCATCGCGATAGCGTAGGAGTATCGCAATCATGAAGAGTGTTTTGGGACGTTGGTGATTTATTCATCACAGTTGCGACAGGTGGAGCGTGTTCGTGAAGGTTTGAGATGGTTGTTCTTCGTGTTCGCACCAACAAAACCTCGTTCGCATTTAGGAGCTTGGGGAAGGTGGAGTTACCTTCACATTCATAAGGACTTTGCCGCATTCACGAAGGTTTGGCATCATTGTGCTTCATGATTGCGAAGGGTTTACATGGGTAGTTCATATCAGTACTCTCTTTCGGACTTTGAGTTATTTTTAATACCTTTTGAGTTTGGGAGCTCGGATTTGGACGATTTTGGAGCGGATTTCCATGATTTGGACTGGGGTAAGTATTTTTCACCTGGATTTGATTATTTTGCATGATTCCATCACTGATTTCGGCATTTGATTAATTAACCTAAAAGAGAAATTGGGGGCTTTTGTCAAAAACTTTTAAAGTGAATAATTGGGTTTTTAACATCAATTCGAAGTGGGATTTGAGTCAAATTAGTATGGTTAGACTCGTATTTGTATGGGTTGTCGTAATTTTTGAGTTTTGTTAAGTTCCGGGGTGCGAGCCGGAGTTGACTTTGAGTATTTGATTAAATATTAGGCCTTTATCGTTTGGGTTTGTTTTCTATGGTATTATTTGATATTTTCTAGTTGCTTTGGCTAGTTTTGATCCGTTCAAAGGTCAATTCATGCGAGATTGTGCTTCTAGAATATTGATTTGGCTTGATTGAGGTATGTATCTTGCCTAACTTTGTGTGGAATCCATTTTCACTACTTGTAATTTGTGAAAAGACGTGTACACGAGGTGACGAGTTTTAACATGGGCTTATGTGTAGTAATTGACCGGATTAGATCCTTAGATTATTAATATGCCCTAAATTGAAGTTGTTGTTATGTGAAACACATTCATTTTCTTTCTTTCCGTACTCTTGTGTTATTATTGTTATTCTTGTACTTATTGTTGTTGAGTCGTGGACTACGTATTGTGTGGTATTAGTATTGTTATTGGAGTGTGCACGTAGTATGCGGTTAGTTGTTGTGTTGTCATTTATATGTGTAGGTGGCGACATAAGGGTGGTGTGTATATTGATGCGCATGCGGCGAGATAAGGGGGATTATGTGCGTGGTGCAAATAAGGAGAAATACTTCAATGTGATGCACACGCGGCGAAATAAGGGTGCTTATACGCGTGAAGCTATTTCGGGAAAATATTTTTAAAATGTGAAGCTCACGCGACGTGATAAGGATGATTTTTGTGATGTGGAACATCGGGGTGACTCTTGTTGTTATTCCTGTGTTGGAAAGGTTTATTACTTCTCGTATATGTCATGCATTCTACATGATAAGTTGCGTTGTTTTCAATGTGCTAATTTGTGTTTCTGTTATTACTTGATGCTTTGGTTGCCAAAATGAATTTACATGCATGGAGTTATTATCTCATATTCTGTTGAGTTGTTGGTAACATAACAAATTGAAATTAAGAAGTTATTGTCATGCTTTACTTTATTTGATTCTTGATAAATCCCTCTTGAACATGTTATTGGGTAATTAACACGAGTACGATATACGTGGTGGCACGAGGTCTTTACCGTGCGAGTGTGACTTACATTGTGGCACAATGTCTTTTCCGTGTGAGTGTGACTTAAAATATGGCACGAGGTCTTTGTCGTGCGGGTATGACTTATGTTGTAGCACGAGGTCTCTGTCGTGCGAAGGTGATTGATAGTGTGGGAACGAGGTGCCATATGTGCGTGATTCAATTTGATGACTTATCGTCGAGACTATACCTTTATTTGTTCTAAGTTGTTATCACTTATTTTGATGAGATTCAGTTATTGCCTTAATTTATTCTTCTTGTTGTCGGTCCTTGGTATTTATTGCAGGTTATATTTGACTAGTGAGTGTCTTGATTTGAACCTCAACTACACCATCGAGGTTAGTTTTCAAATCTTATTGCTATTCATGTAATTCCTATATGTTAGAGTAATTGAGTTGCGATCCATGTTAGAATCATGCTTAGGTTATATGCTTAATCTGTTGGGACCCACTGAGTTCATTTCTACTGTTGAGTTATTTGCTTAAATTGCAATTATGTACCCAATAACATTCATCATTTGTATATCATATTTCATCTCTGTTATTATTTATTTTCACATCATGTTATCATTGTTTGGGCTGATTAACATGAGATTTGTAAGCCCGAGAGATTGGAGAGATTGATGAGTGAGTTGGGGCCTAAGGGATGGCTTGTGAGGGATATTTATGGGATCGGGATGCACGTTGTAACATGCCATGTTTGCTTATATTAGCACTTGGGCAGGATCCGCCCCTCCGGATTCTGACATACCAGTAGTGAACGCAGGTACTGCTGGCTTATAATCTTCTACTGTTATTTTAAAATATTACTTTGGATAAATAGCATTTTTTATAATTTATTTAGTTATTTTATTAAATTATTTTCCCTTTAATTTTCTATTTTAAAATCTGGCAAAAAATTGGGATTATTTCGGACCAGATAAGCCCCAGATCTCTGGCCCAACAACCCCTAGCACAATACCAATAACCCATCACTCCACGCGCGTTTTATATGTCCGCCCCACCTTCCTAATCATGTTCGTTGATCTCAGAGCTCAACGGCTCACAAGCCACCCCCCTTTTAAATCCATTAAACCTAAACCCTAACCTCACTATCCGACTACCCGCCACCTCTAAACTATCTCTGTCTCGCCTCTCTCTGAAGAACCCTAATCGCCGCCCTTCACCAATCCCTCTTCTTATCCCGTTAGTCATCGGATTCACCTGTTATTTACCTACCATATTCATGTTCCTTCTCCACTGGTTACCTCCTTGTGGTATTACATAATACTTGCTCTATTTTTGGAAAGTACAAATCTTTGAATCAAAGGGAATTAATTCTAATCATTGGAATTCAGACAATACTACATCTAGATATGTTTATATCAAGGCTATATGGGTCTGATTAGCTAAGACTCCAGCCAATTTTCGATTTCTATCAACTAGGGCTTACCTTATTTTTCTCTAATCTGACTTTTTACTGATTCTACATGTTATTATTTCCTTATTTATGTTGATTTTCAGTATTTCCTTGATTTGTTTGTTTGATTTATACTACTATATAAATCCCTCCCCTTTCCCCTTTGAAAGGAACCTTTAATCACTAGATTCACTAAAAATGAAGTTATTACTTTATTATTCTCTCATTCTCTTATTATGTACTTTAGTTCTTGGCCGGTTGAAAGCCAAGGCCACCGGAATTCGATTCTTCATCCTTTTTTGGTGCGAGCACTACTTGGGGTTCATTTGAAGCCCTTGGGAACTCTGATGCACTAAGATCCTGGGTTCTTGCTCTTTGTTGATATTCAGAGTAATGTCGAATTTGCTCTTTCTTGTTGTCTGTTTAACTGGTGAGTCTCTTGGATTTACTATTTCATTATTCTGTGTTTATGTCCTGCATATTTACCCCTTTGAATTTCATGAACTAATGAGTTCTTAGACCATCTCTTTGTGTAAATTTACTAGCATTGCACTCGTATTATGATTAGAACCTCTTCAGCATTTGGCTTTTTACTTAAAATCTTCAGTTTTGAGATATGTTATTTGAATATGCTTCACCTGAATAATTTTGACCTTTTTAAGTTCATTTAGCCTAATGTATTGGTACCTGAATGTCTACATTAGTGTTTGACATGAGTTTGATTTCCTACTCTACTTTGAATTCCTGCAATGACTGCCTCACATCTGTAATGTGTTATAAGCTGTGACGTGCTCCCCTGCTATTGTGTCACCCAGCATGTCTTTGGCTTACTTGATTCAAATTACCTTTAGGTATTTGAGACTTTAGAGTATATATCCCACCTTGTGTTTCCTTACCATGTTTGATATTGTTTTGTTTCATGATGTAAGTTAGCATGTTTGTCTTTTGATATTGTGATGGATATTTGGGATCCCTAGGATTTAAACTCTTTAAGTGGGTACTCTACCTAGATTTTCTTGGTATTATGCATATTTATATATTAATCTTGAAATCTCAGGGAACTTGTTTCTCCCCTAACTCTCTCAATGTGTTTCTGCCAATGTGTTACTTCTTGCTAAGTGTGGAATCTATAATAGCAACCTGCCTCTAAGTCTTGTTGACCTTCTTAACTAGCATATTATGTGTTTTAGAAAACTTTGCTATGTTTTCTTTCTAAAATACAAGTGTATCTTTTCAAATCCTATCCCTTAACCATTGTTCCCTCACTCTCATTTGTTGCCTACACTACTCTGAATTTATAACTCTTGGTCGGCTGTAAGCCAAGGCCACTAAGACTTTCTCTATTGACCTCCCTAGTGTAAGCAGTGCTCGGGGTCAATTTGAGATCCTTGTAAACTCTGTCACACTAGTACTTGGGGTTCTTTGGCCACTCTCTTTACTGCTGAGACTTGAGCTATCTCTGATACTCATTCTTTCCTCATTCTATCTACTGAATATGCAAACTGGTTTGTTTAAGTGATTCAATGTTTGGGTCATATGGTCAATATGTGGTTGTTTGGTTTGGCTTGAGTTCCTCTATGGTTTCTGTGTTATGTTGATGAATATAGTCCTATGTTGGGATCTGGGTATGCTATGTGTGAAGAAAGAGTTGTTGAAGGGCGGGGCAATACTAGGTATCTTTTTTTGGGCTTGCTATAGGTCTACTGTTGCTGCTTGTATAATATTTTATAATTACATTCATCATTGGGTCTGTAATAATTTTGTAATAAGTGATTGGGATATTAGTAAATCGGGGAAACGGGCACCCTCTAATGTTTCATGCCTATAGAATTTATATGATCTACTTGTTATCCAACCTGCTATATATGCCATTCAATTTCCATGTGCAGTGGTAGAAATCATACCATTAGGAGAACCACACACTCACACAACTTGCCTACTATCAATGAATAAGTACTTTATTTATTCCTATGTCTACTGCGAGATAACATGCCTATAGGAAACAAAATGTCAATGACCATTCTTTCAATTTGCATAACTACAACATATTCACTAGAAATCATGCCTATAAGTTTAAAGTAGCGCCTTGCATATGAAACTGCCTGCACGTTTGAATCAAAGGTCACATAAAAATCATGTTTATAGGGCTTAATGTCTTTATTTTTTCTCAGTTCTCAAACTGTCTAACTCTTAATGTGAGAACTTGTTTTGCGTGCATTTGTTGTTTAAGTGTGGAGGCTAACTTGAGCCCTTGACTTTCCTTACCTGAAGTCCATCTTGTTTTGTATATCGCCTAGTTTTATCATTTTGAGCAGCATAAGTAAAGTCTAGAACCTTCCAAATAGTGGTCCAATCCCTCCTGGACCGAAGGCTTGGGATGGGTAGTGCACGCATAAGGTACGACTTAGAACTAAATTAGAGCGCATTTAGGTATACAAATTTAACATAGTAATAGGATAACAAGAGATGATAGTTTGTGCCTGCTGAATAATATGAGCAACTCCCTACCTCAAGGGAGTTTCAAAGTATTATTTATGTTGCACGGGGTGATCCTTTAGGCAAAAAAAAGTTAGGACCCCCCCCCCCCC
>ML381778.1:29441-40030 GCA_005239525.1 Nicotiana knightiana
GGCCCCCCCCCCCCCCTCTTGTTTATACATTTAGTCATCTAATATAAACTGTTACAGTTATATCATTGTAATCCTTATTTGTGTTATAATAAATTTCTTTGACCCTTACCCTCTTTGTTTATCTTGCCTAAATTATAATCCATATAGTCTTAAGTTCGGCCGGGACTCACAATTGTGGACCTAAAAGACTTCCTAACACCTTCTCTTTGAGGTAATTTGAGCCCTTACCCGATCTTTGGTAGCATTGACTAGTCAAATAGAGCTATTTGCATAATAGGTGACCTAACGCACCTCAAAATTGTTAGGTGGCAACTCTTCTCTTCTTTTAACACCCCATCTACTATTTAAAAGAGTTGTAACATGTCAAATCCCTCTTTGGTGAGAAAATGGGGGGCGATAGCATGGCGACTCTACTGGGATATACTTAGGCTCTTACCATAATGAACTTGGCTTATGTGGATTATTTTATTTATTATAACATGTGCATCCTTTAACTTCTCCACCTTTATTCATTTAAATTTGTTTTAACATGTACATCCCTTTCCCTTTCACCTTTATTTGTTTAAATCCATCAAGACATGCACATCTCTTCCCTTCTCCACCTTTATTTGTTTAAATTATTTATAACATGCACATCCCTTCCCCATTATTTTCTATGTATTCTCTTCATTGTGACATCTATATCGTGCCTCTCCCATCCCCACTCCCTTACTTGCTTTATTACATTCTCGCATATATTACACGAACTAACTTCTTCCTTTGTCTTTATTTCTTATGTTTTTCATGTTTTACCTTATTACCGTACTTACTACTTTTTTATCATGCAAATATTTGGAAACGTGTTATTATCTCTGCATAAATCATGCTCCACATCATACTCCACTCGTGCCAATTATCAACATAGCAGCGCTTGATGAGTGTCCATGCTTTTCCAGAATTACCATTTTTAAATCAAAAAGGCTTATTTGCGGTAGACTAGTCGATTAGTGGTGCAGTCGACGGTCTCGTGCCTTTCCCTCTTAAGTTGTCCACTTGAGAGTACCAATCTAAACCATTCTAGAAACCTTACTCCAACATCAAATGTGCATGCATCACGTTAAACCTGGTACGGTTTATAAAGTTGTTAACGTAATAACCCGCTAAGATAAGCCTTGTCTAAAGTCCGACGAGATTTCCACAATCCCAATTGACACTACCATGTTATGTGCATTACTTGGAGAAAATGTGCCAATATGTTGATCATTATTGTCTAAATGGTCGAATCTGGAGGGGGAGAGGGCTAAATTTATTTGCTTGTAGAAGATGAAGCACGAAGTCCCCAGGTTCGGAATGGTCCAAAACATCCCACCTCTACTACTTGATTTGTGGAAAAACCTTGTGCCTAGCGACAAGAATCATGTGACAAGGGTCCTTGGTAACATGCCGTCTTTGTTAGACATCCGACCAAATAGGGCATTGATCGAGGCCGCTACCATGTTTTGGGATGAGAAAAGGTCTGTCTTCCGCTTTGGTGACATAGAAATGACTTATCTCCTAGAAGGAATATGAGGTTTCTCTAAGCTGCCATGGAATAGTCTAGGATTATTAGTGCCAGAGAATCGAACCCCTCACAATTTTCTAAGAATGTTAGGTTTCATGAAAAAATATGAGTTGCTTTGTTTGAAGTACTCATACATCCCATATGAATTCCTTTATGAGCGTTATGGGCACAGTAAGTCATATCGCCTTCATCATGATGAACTCGCCATTACTTCCATGGGCTGGACGCACCGTCGAGTTTATGTGTTCATTGTCAGTTTCTTGGGGTTGTTGATATTTCCAATGAAAGGGGGAAGGATCCACACATGTCTAGCAATGGTCACCAGGACTTTGATGGAAGGCATCGAAGGACAGACTTATACCATCATCCCCATGATATTAGCTGAAATGTACCGCTCTCTAGATCAGTGCAAACAGGGATTAAGGCATTTCGAAGGTTGTAATTTGTTATTGCAACTTTGTTTATTGAAACACTTTAAGAGGGGAGAATATCGCCAGGAGCTTCTGCGATGACCGTTGAATGATTACATAGATTATCATCACCCAAAGAAAGTGACATTTATTCCAAACAGGTTTGCACAGCCTGGAAATGTTGTGAGTTGGGTGCATTTCTTCAGCAATCTGACAGACGAGCAGGTACACTCGATGTTTGAATGGTTTCCTAGCGATGGGTTCATCATCATGTCAAGAGATGATACTACTCATGTGGTACTGATCGGGTTGGAGGGTATATATCCTTATGCTCCTATAAGGGTAATGAGACAAGCGTGAAGAAAACAGGTTATACCTCGGGTTTCCAACATGGTCTAGTACAAAGTAGATTTTAAAGGGGATGTCATTCCATTCAAGTTCGAGGCGCAACATATGTGGAACCAAAAGGTCATTGTGAAAAAGGATACTATTGAGCCAGGCAGCTCATGCCGGTCATCTGTACTTCTACCAATCATGGCTGGTAGACGATATAGCAGGAGACGTCAAGCCGAGAATTAATCTGAAAAATAAGATCATAGATGACGCTGTTGAAGCACAGGTCAAGTATAAGAGGTTACACAAAAAGGTCTTCGAGTCTGAAGCTAGGAATCTGAAACAACACAAAGTGGATATGGAAGTGATCAACGAATGGAGGGAAATCGCCACTAAATCAACAGAGAAATTGAAATATTTGGAGCAAGGGCTGATGGAGCTTCAGGGAAAGATGAGAAGAGTCTTTCAGATTGTCAGAACACGGATGGCAATGAAGGAGGGCATCTATCAAAGGCTTACCTATTATTAGATATGCGCGACCTGGGAACCTTATTGATGGATTCAAGAGAGCCAAGCACGAGGAAGATCCTTCTAGGATCAAGTAGATTAGGAAATGATGTTCTTTACTGCTTTGTAGCTTAGTTTTATATTTTGATTGTAAAAAGGCAGATGCCATTAGTAACTTTCTTATTATTGTCAATTTAGTAAGGATTTGATTCATTTTTTCATTAATGAAATGACGCGATTCTTGGAATCAATTTTATCCAAGTCCATTTGTTGCTTCGGCCTACCTCGGGCACAATGAGGTCCCCCAAAATTAAGACGCGATTTATTACGTGATTTTGCAAAACATATTTAATATTGCGAGCATTCCTTCAATATCCTTACTGACTTGGTTATTTTTGTTTGTTTTTTTCTTTCTTTTGATTATTCCCATTCCCCAAGGGTGGTTCGTGCATACTGGCATCATCCGCATATCACACTAGATCCAGAGGTCCTCCACCTCCTCCTCCACCAAGTGATCCTAAAGGCAAAAGAAAAGGGAAAGGGTAATTGAACGATTTGAGTGGTATCAGAAAGGATAACGTCAACATAGCAGAAAACGTCAAAACTTCAGATGTCCAAAATACTCCGGCACAGAACGAATTGTTCTTATGCCTGGAACAGAAAATCTTGGATCTACAAGGAGAACTTGAGAAGGTTCGAAACTTGGTAAACCTTTCCCTCACCCTAAACGTCCCTGATATCAACCAACAAAATCTAAACGCCCAAAACCCGGCATCACCCAAAAACACCATAACCAAAATCCACCGCTGAATCCTCCCGCACCACATCAACACACCATACCTCCTCAGAACAATAACCCTCCACTGGTACCTACTCCTGAACAACACCATCATCATCCAACTCAATACCCACAAACCACCACTTATCATACCCCTCAGAATGCGCCACAACCTACTCCTGATCTAAAAACTCAACCAATGACCACCCTTATTCCCAGATTCCCAGAATTCATCAAAGCAATCCCATATATGTGGAAACTTTACCCCACGCCCCATAAAAAACCCTATATATACCGAAATCAACCAAGAAGGACCTCCTCATCAAGAAAATTGGGAAAGAACTCAAGAAGCTCACTGGAAGAGTTCAGAGCGTCGAAGGTGGTAAGGGCATTGAAGGTTTGAATTATGAGGATTTGTGCATTCAACCAGATATGGAACTATCGGAGGGTTACAAACCTCCCAAGTTCGAAATGTTCGATGGAACTGGTGATCCGAAGGTACATTTAAGGACATATTGTGACAAACATGTAGGAGTGGGAAAAGATGGACGAATCCGTATGAAATTGTTCATCAGAAGCCTCACGAGAGATGCTTTGTCTTGGTACATCAGTCATAATCCGAAGAAGTGGGTTATTTGGGTGAGCATGGCGTCAGATTTCATGGACAGATTCAGGTTTAACACAAAAAATGCACCAGACATTTTCTACATGCAAAATCTTAAGAAGAAACCAACAGAAACTTTCTGCGAGTATGCTACTCGGTGGAGATCCGAAGCTGCAAAGGTAAGGCCAGCGTTTGAAGAAGAACAAATGAATAAGTTATTCGTCAGAGTTCAAGACCCCCAGTACTATGAAAGGCTGATGGTTATTGAAAACCATAGATTCTCTGACATCATCAAGTTGAGAGAAAGAATCGAAGAAGGAATTAAGAGTGGGATAGTGACAAATTTTCAAGCACTGCAGGCCACAAATAAAGCCTTGCAATCAGGAGGTATCTCGAAGAAGAACGAGGTAGGTGTTGTGATGATAGCCCAAGGTCCATAGTCTCCTCTCACGTACTAAACACCTCTAACCACATACCAGCCTTAACTCCCCAGATACCAACGACCTGCTGCCACCTACAACGCCTATAACACCCAACCCACATATTATCAATCACCACCACCCGCTTGCCAAAATTAACAAAAACCAAGACCAAACTTCGACCACAGACCACCCAGACAATAAACTCCAATTGTTGAACCCATAGACCAACTGTATGAGAGACTGAAGGTTGCTGGTTATGTCATCCACAACTGTTGTTACTATGGAAAGCTCTTCCCAGTGGATTAACCCAAACAAGACATGCGCCTATCACTCGGGCATGAAGGGCCATACCATTAATGAGTGTCACATGCTGAAGGACAAGAGTCAAATATTGATCGACACCAAAGTCATACAGGCAAAGGAAGCTACACCAAATGTTCATAACAATATCTCCCAAATCATAGAGGTGAATGAGTGAATGTGATAGAAACTGATGAAGAATGGAACCCGAAGGGGTAAATTAGACTCATTCGGTAGGGGGATGATCCTAAATCATCTCCAGTCACCCTCACGCCCATTGTGGTACAAACCCAAACACCGATTGAAGTCAAGATAACCGCACCAGAACCGTTTGAAGTCGAGGTAACCACACCATTCACTGTGATGGTAGCACCCACTCCATCTTACAAGTCTGATGTTATACTTTGGGATTATGTTGCAGAAGAAAGGAGGAAAGGAAAAGAAAAAATGAAGAAACAACTGCAGCACAAGGCATGACCAGAACTTGCAGGGTTTATACGCCTAAGCACTTGGGAGGAACGAGCAAAGAAGCTGCGTCTAAGCCGCCTATTATTGAGATTGGCCCTGACAACCTTTGGAAAAAAGTGCAAGCGAGAGAATACTTTGTGGTTGACCATTTGAACAAAACTCCCGCTCAGATATCCATCTTATCGCTGCGGCAAAACTCCTAGACACACAGGAATGCCTTGATGAAAGTGTTGAGTGAAGCTTATGGAACCACCAACATCACTAGTGGGGAAATAGCCAGCATGTTCAGGCAGGTACTAGAAAGCCACAAAATCACCCTTCATGAAGACGAACTTCCACCAGAAGGACTAAGTCACAACAGGGCACTACATATCACGGAGAAATTTGAGGATAAGTTCATTGCTAGGTTCCTGATAGATGGGGGCTCAAGTCTCAATATATGTCCACTGACTACTCTGAAGAGGTTGGGTAAAGGCCTGCACGAGATTTGAGCAAGAAGCATGAATGTGCAGGTGTTTGATGGATCTCAAAGGTCCACAATTGGAGAAATCAACCTCAGCCTACAGATGGGCCCAACCTAGTTTATGTTAAGTTTCAAGTGCTGGATATATTTGCTACTTATAACCTATTGTTGGGGAAGCCCTGGATACATGTTGCTGTGGCACTCGATTCTACTCTGCATCAGGTTGTGAAGTTTGAATGGAACCATCAGAAGGTGATCATCCATGGAGACGAGAGTAATCTCATTTATACCAATCAGGTTGTTCCAGTCATCGAGAACAGGAAGAAGATGGGTGGAGAAACATACATTGTATCTAGCGCGTCAATGCAATTGAAAAGGAAAAATTGTGGAGTAACAAGATAGAAAGCATACTGTTGTGGACATGGTATGAAACTGGAAAGGCTCTTGGCAAAAACCTCCAGGGTATCACCAAACTAGTGCAACCTAAACATCATGGTACAACTTTCGGGCTTGGGCATGAATATACTTGGCAAGAGTACCAAGATTGGTCACCGCCATGGCATGGTCATTATTATTTATTGGAACAACTTGTACCATCTCTAGAACAAGCATTCCAACAAGCAGACATGATGTGGGGATCTGAGGAAGATGAAGTCTTAGCTGGCATGAGGAAGTTAGCATCAATTCTTTGTTTTTAAGCATGTAAGAGATTTTCAGTATTTTGTTTTGAACGTATTTTGTTTTGAAATAATTGCTCGAGTCATCGAGCTGTACTTGTTGACATTTTTGAGATTTTATTAATGCATCACTATTTTTAGTATTTATTATTATTCTTTACATTTTCTTTCTAAATCACTATTATTACCTATCCCGATGAACCCGTGACTCTGACATGTAATGAGACAACGCAACATAAGGATAGTGATTCAGATGATCTGGAAGATGATATAATACCTGAGGAAATTGTCAGAGAAGTGGAAAACTTTAAAAATAAGCCTAAGTCTAATTTAGACGAGACTGAGACAGTTAACTTAGGGGACTCTTAAGCAGTCAAGGAAACATGTATAAGCATTCACCTATCACAGTCAGAGAAGAAAGAGTATGTCTGATTCCTAAATGAGTATGACGATATCTTTGCATGGTCCTACGATGATATGACTGGTTTGAGAATATCCATAGTGACTTACAAGCTACCTACCAATCCCATGTGTCCCCCGATAAAGTAGAAGCTCCAGAAAGTTCAAGCCAAATATGAGTTTGAAGATAAAAGAGGAAGTCACTAAGCAAATCAAAGCCAAGGTTCTTAGAGTGATTTAATATCCGACTTGGTTGGCCAACATTGTGCCGGTTCTGAAAAAATATGGGAAAGCAAGGGAGTAAGAGTGTGTGTTGATTACCGAGATTTAAACAGGGCGAGTCCTAAAGATGGTTTCCCATTGCCCAATATACACATACTGATCGACAAATGTGCCAAGCATGAACTCCAGTCTTTTATGGATTTCTTCGCGGGGTATCATCATATCTGGTTGGATGAAGTGCCGAAAAGATAGCCTTTATCACGCCATGGGGGATGTACTGCTATAAAATGATGTCGTTTGGTTTGAAAAATGTTGGAGTCATTTACATGAGAGCCATGACAACCATTTTCCACGACATGATACACAAGGAAATAGAGGTGTACGTGGATGATATCATCATCAAATCCAGAAGAAGCACAAATGATATAGCAGACTTGAGGAAATTATTTGACCAGCTTCGAAGGTACAATCTGAAACTAAATCCTGCAAAGTATGCCTTCGGAGTCCTTACCGAAAAATTGCTAGGATTCATCGCCAGTCGTCGAGGGATTGAATTGGACCCTTCAAATGTCAAATCTGTCCAGGACTTGCCACCTCCGAATAATAAGAAGGATGTGATGAGCTTCTTAGAGTGTCTGGACTGAAGAATGTCAGTCGATCTTTAAAATGCTGAAGAAAGATGTTGCAACAAGCTGGACTGAAGAATGTCAGAAAGCCTTCGACAAAATCAAGGAGTATTTGTCTAAACCACGTGTTCTGGTCCCACCAGAACCAAGAAGAGATTTTCTTCTTTATTTGTCCGTACTAGATGGGGCTTTTAGTTGCGTATTGGGGCAGCATGATGAGACTGGAAGAAAAGAGCAAGCAATATATTATCTGAGTAAGAAATTCACACCTTACGAAGCCCGGCACTATTTGCTTGAGCGCACCTGCTGCGCTTTGACATGGATAGCACAAATGTTGAGGCATTATTTCTGTGCATACATCACCTATCTCATATCAAGGATGGACCTGCTGAAATACATCTTTTGGAAACCCATGCCTACGGGAAAGTTTGCAAAATGGCAGATATTGCTGAATGAATTCAACATCATCTATGTAACTGAGAAGGTGGTCAAAGGGCAAGCATTGGCAGATCATTTGGCAGAAAAGTCTGTAGATGGAGAATACGAACCATTGAAAATGTATTGTCCTGACGAAGAGGTATCATTCATAGGAAAAGATATCACCAAAGCATATGATGGTGGAGAATGTTCTTCGACGGAGCTACAAACTTCAAAGGAGTGGGTATCGGAGCTGTCTTAGTATCAGAAACTGGCCAACACTATCTGATATCTGCAAAACTTAGGTTTCCATGTACCAACAATATGGCAGAATATGAGGCTTGCATCTTGGGACTCAGGTTGGCCAATGACATGAATAATTGGGAATTGTTGGTGATTGGAGATTTTGGTGCATCAGGTTTTAGGAAAATGGTCTGCCAAGAACACAATAATATTACCATATATGTACTGTGTACAAGAGTTGATCAAGAGGTTCACAAAGATAGAGTTCAAACATGTTCCAAGGATTCCGAATGAGTTCGCATATGCATTGGCCATTTCATCTTCCATGATACAACACCCAGATACGAATTTCATCGATCCTATCCCAATAAGAATTCATAAACAACTGACTTTTTGTGCTCATGTTGAAGAAGAAAGTGACAAAATTCGTGGTTCCATGACATCAAAGAATACTTGGCAAATGGAGAGTATCCGGAACACGCAACTCATACTCAGAAGCACACACTCTGAAGGCTAGCCAACAATTTCTTTCAAAGTGGAAATTCCGTACAGAAGGACTCCAGACCTTGGATTATTACTGTGTGTCGATGCCAAGGTAGCATCCAGATTGCTCGAGGAAATACATGCTAGAACCTGTGGACCGCACATGAATGGCTTTGTCTTAGCCAGGAAAATACTAAGAGCAGGATATTTCTGCATGACTATGGAAACAGACTCCATAAAGTATGTCTAGAAGTGTCACCAATTCTAGATACATGTTTATATGATACAAGTGCCACCCAATGAACTCAATCCAACAAGCGCACCTTGGCCTTTCTCCGCTTGGGGCATAGATGTCATCGGTCCAATCGAACCCTCTGCTTCAAATGGGTATAGATTCACTCTAGTGGCCATAGACTATGTCACAAAGTGGGTTGAGGCCACATCTTACAAATCTCTAGCTAAGAAGGTCATCGTAGATTTTTTTTCGGTATCGCATTGTTTGTTGGTTCAGAGTACCAGAGTCAATCATCACCGACAACTCCGCCAATATCAACAGTGATCTAATGAAGTCCATGTGTGAAACTTTCAAGATCAAGCATAAGAATTCCAAATCATACAAGCCTCAAATGAACGAAGATGTAGAATCCGCCAATAAGAACGTCAAAAAATACTAAGGAAAATGGTAGATAACTACAAACAATGGCACGAGGAATTGCCATTTGCTCTGCTCGGGTATCGTACCACGGTTCACACATCAAGTTGGGCAACTCCTTACATGCCGGTCTATGGTACCGAAGCGTAAGTCCCTTCAAAAGTAGAAATCCCTGCTCTAAGAATCATACAAGAAGTTGAGCTCAGTGACGCAGAATGGGTACAGAGTCGTTACGAGCAACTAGCCCTCGTTGATATAAAGATAATTAATGTTGTATGTCACGGTCAACTCTACCAGAACAAAATGGCAAGAGTTTTCAACAAAGAGGTCAGACCAAGGCAATTCGCACGGGGAAATTAGTGCTAAAGAGAATCCTCCCATATCAGGATGATGCCAAAGGGAAGTTTTCACCCAACTGCTAAAGTCCTTATAGGGTTCATTAAGTACTAGCAGGAGGTGCACTCATACTTGAAGAAATGGATGGAGAGATTTGGCCAAAATCTATCAACTCAGACGCAGTCAAGAGATACTATGTTTAGGATTGTTTATATTTCTTCACTTTATGTAACTGAACTACGCTTGACCAGATTCCCATTTAAGAGGGGATATGTGGGCAGCCCTGTGGGTTCCGTCACATCTTAATAAAATCTTCATTTTCCCATGATCAGAAACTAGGGAAAGATAGCAAGTTCAGTCGACTTCATCATCTGTGGAACAACCAAAAAGTATTGTCAGAACTATGCATCTAAACTAAGGCAGAATTTTGAGGAGGACCCTCAAAATTGTAAAGCAAGGAGGTTGCAATGTCTCTAAAAGTGTCACAGTCGCCGGTTCATCTAAATTATTTGATGTTACGCACTATAATATCTTTCAAACAACTATATTTTTGCAAGTAATTTGTCAAATGCATACATATATTTTCGAAAATTTTGTTTCTATGATAGCCAGATGTTACCCAGGGTAACTCAAGTAGGACCTCAGGAAAAGAGTTAAGGCGAAGCAAGGAGTCAAGAACATGAACCGACCTCCCCCCCCCCCCCCCCCC
>ML381778.1:40685-55883 GCA_005239525.1 Nicotiana knightiana
AGTCCCCCCCCCTACAAAACTCACAGTTTTTCTTTGGATGCAAGCACGATAAAATAACAATATCTGCAGGTGCATCAAGTCACTACCTTCATGACGAAAAATTACCTAGTGCAAACACCTCCAGCTAAGAAATACTTTACATCATTGTCACTCATTGTTCTCTTGCATAAGGCTAAGCATTGCTTTTCTTTGCATGAGACTAAGCATTATCTCTTGTTCTTGCATGAGACTAGGCATTGCCTCCCTAATTGCATAAGGCTAAGCACTGTCACCCTTAATTGCATGAGACTAAGCATTGTCTCTTTTTCTTGCATGAGGCTAAGCATTGCCTCCCTAATTGCATAAGGCTAAGCATTGCCTTTGTTTGCGTGAGACTAATCATTGTCTCTTCTTCTTGCATGAGGCTAACCATTGCCTCCCTAATTGCATAAGGCTAAGCACTACCTTTCCCTACATGAGACTAAACATTGTCTCTTCTTCTTGCATGAGGCTAAGAATTACCTCCCTAATTGCAGAAGGCTAAGCATTGTCTTTCTCTGTATGAGACTAAGAATTGTCTCTTCTTCTTGCATGAGCCTAAGCATTTCCTCCCTAAATTCATAAGGCTAACCACTGTCTTTCCTTGCATGATACTAAGCATTGTCTCATCTTCCATCCTTAGGCTAAACATTGCCTTTCCTTGCATGAGACTAAGCACTATCTCCCCTAATTGCATGAGACTAAACATTGTCTCCTCTTCTTGCATAAGGCTAAGCACTGCCTTCCCCTGCACAAAATTAAGCATTTTCTTTTCCTTGTATAAGATTAAATACTGTCTCCACTACACTACCTAAAACCTAGAACTATCCCTTTGTTCACCTAGGGCTAGTAACTTCCCTCATCTTACACAAGACTAAGTCTTGCCTTCACTACTAGAAAATTAACATATGGCAACGGATTTTATTGCAACTGTTCAAAAACCGTTACTATAGATAGCCTAATGCAACGGTTTTACCCGTTACAATAAGGCATAGGGACTGTTAGCACACTATGGCTATAAAATCGTTGCACTTGTGTGTGAACCGTTCCCATAGATATTTTTTATTGCAACGATTAATTTAACCGTTCCCATAGACGTATCTAATGGAACAAATATTGGAAACTATTCATTTGGAATGGTTTTATAATTCCCTCTAATTATTTCCCTCCTAAACTTTCCTAAAACCCGCCAAAACCCCCCTTTTTTTTCTTTTTTAATTTTTTTACATTATAACTTTTTTATTTGTATTTTTAAAATGTAATACTTCTAATAAAAGTGTATTGGTGAGAATTATATGCCCAAAATCTATTTCTTAGTTTTCACGTCCACCTTTCTCTCCAGCTCTTCGCCGCCAGTGATAATCACGCCGCCGGTGACAGTGCTCCTCTCACGTCGCCGGTGACGGTTGACCCTCCGCCAACCTCCATTAAAACCACCAGAATCTCAACAAAAACACCCCCACTAAAATTTCTAATCCCTCCATCTCCAAATCTGCACCTACTGCAAAAACATTCTTAGAAATTCTTGATATCTGCTTTAAAGGTACATTACCTATCATCTCTTTCATGCATGTATTTCAGTTTAGACAATATTAGTGTTAATATACATACATATTTTTTATTTGTGGGTTTCCATGGGCCTATGTCTTCATGCATCAGTAAACCCTCAAGCACCAAAGCAAAAACCCACTTTTCCTTTGATTTATTATTCTAATTGACTAATTACAAGGATTCCTAGGGCTTGCACGATTGTTGCATACATTTGGATTTTTATTTGATACTTATTTAATCTTCTTTGTTTAACATCACACTCATCGCCTGGGGCTGTGTCGCTAGGTTTCTTGGACGGTTCTCTTTCCAGGCGTTAAGATAAAAATCCTCTCTTTGGTTCTTCTTCTTCAACATAAGAACAAATTTTATTTTTCTTTTAATAACCCATATTGCAATTTCTGTAAATTTATGTATTCTTGAGATAATTTGAGACATTTTTTTTATTAAAGTTTGTGTCTTTAACTTGTTTACTATAGGATTAAGCAGCTGGAGATACAATTCCTAGCTGTATTTGGTATGTTTATAGGATTTTCTTTTCAGTAACTGTTTCTTGTGTTTTCGACCCTAGAAATTATAGGATTGATTAAGGGTTGACTTCAATATGAATTATTTCTTGAATATTTGTGCATTTTTTGTTTAAGCTTCCAATTACCAGGTTGAAGTACCTGCTGTGTGGGACTTTTCTGGCTTTGAATTAGGCATAGAAACGAATCCAGTTTTGAACAGCTTTTTCCACTGTCAATTTATCTTTAAATTTCTGGCCAAAGATCGTAAATTATATAGATTCTGTTATACAGTATAGATATGATTATTATCTTATTAATCAATGATGTTGAATATGTATAACCTCACAAGTGTTGTTGGTGGGTTTTTCCTGAATGACTTCCCTCTCGATTGTAATTAGATTTAGCAGTTGTACTGTTAAACCAAGAACTCCATTATTTAGAATCCTATGATTCCTTCAACTGATTCTGGCTTACTAAAACTAAAGAGCTGTTATCCGTCTAGCATTTATAGAAGCTACAAATTGTCATTCAGCAACTTGTTAAACCTTGCATTTTCTATATTGAATTATTTATAATCACTACAGAATAATGGTAAAAGGGAAAGTAAACCTGTTGTAGCTAGTTCAAACTCGAAGTATATAACCTAAATCCTACAATAAAGTTAACATTCTGCAAACAGAGAATGAAAATGGATGCCCGGAAGAAACATACTCAGAAACTATAGCATTGAAAACATATCGAATGACATGATACTTATCCAATGAAAAGTCAAATAGACAGTGACACTTTTTCCAGAAAATAGATGGGGGCTAAATCCTTAGGGGTTGTTGGTTATCAGGATTAGGGTTATAATCCAAGTATAGAGTTTGGAGTTGTATCTCTCCTGAGTTTGCTCATCGGTTGGTGCTTGGTAGTATTAAGTAACTCATATTAAACGTGAGATAACAATCCCAAGATTTAGTAGTAATTCCTGAATAACCCTCTTTGGAGTCAAATGACTTATTAGAGTTATGAATACACTTTAAATAATGTGTTTGATGTCGAAGAAAAAAAAATTCCGTCGAGTCGTTTAAAGGTGATGAATCAAACAAACGTAGCCATCTAACAATCCCAAGATTTAGTAGTAAGGGCTCAAAGATTTGAAGTGCCCTTACATAGTATGTTCCCTCTACAATTTGGGCTTTGAAGTGAAAGTGATTAGTTGTATCATCTTGCTTCGTGTAGTAGGACATAGTGGAAATATTATGTGGTTATTTAATGTTCATTTATCTGTATGTAGTCATCCTGTTGTCTGGCTTTCTGTTCCAGGTAGCTAAAGAGAGAGTTGATGTCATAATTTTAGATGATAATTTCTCAACAATTATGACTCTGGCCAAATAGGGGCGCCCAGTTTATGTGAATACTCAAAAGTTCGTTCAATTTCAGCTGACTGTAAATGTTGTTGCCTTGATCTTCAGTCTATTTGAGGGGGTAGTGTATCTTGACCTAAAAAATTACTTCATCCATTTCAGTTTATCTGAACCTTTTCAGAGTACTTTTCGGTTGATAATTTTATCTTCAGCTTCTGAATATTACTCTTGGTTGATAATTTTGTAGTGCCAATAAATGCACGGCTAAATGCTTGTTTGTCTGTATGGAATATTTTGATCACTAAGATTGAAAAAACAATATGATCACAATATTCAATCTCACCATACAATTATTTATAGGCACAACACTAGATTTTGATCTACTATTTCATTCAGCAACTAGGACTTCTCTGAATGTATATATGCATTACTTCACAAGAAGGAAAGTTTTCTAGCTATAGTTGTTCAAGATTTTGACTTGAAACAAGAAGATAGAATTCAAATTTTTAATAGAAATACCATAATTTCCCAACGGGTATTCTCTTTCCTCCTACTCATTTCATTTTTCTGTAGAGGAGGTAAATCTAACGTACAGAAGGATTATCAAATACTAGAATTCATAATTCCCATAAATGAGCATTGGGCAATGTTATACCTGGCTTGATGTTGCTGCTAGGCAAGACAATCATGAACATCGCAAAAACACAAAGAAGTACAAGTTAACTTCTCCAACACCAAGTGAATTACTAGCTAACTATAGAACTGTTCGAATGATAAGCAAGTCAATTACTCCCTAACCATAAGACTATTTTACAAGGTTTCCTGCAGATGTTCAGATTGGCTCAATTCTCTGAAGCCTAATTTGCTCTCTAAATTTTGCAATGAACTCATCTGCCTTCTTGTCAACATCAGTAACACTCTCAGTTTTCAACTTTGATACAGTTAGAGTTATTGTTGTCTTGCTGCTAAGTGATAATTTAAGATAATATAGCATTTTGTAATTGGGTTTGATTTGTTAATTTTCAAGTTCAGACACATTGGTTTGAAGTTACTGTCTTTGATTATTGATAGTGATACCAGTATGACTTGTTTAAAGCTAATTTTTATATGAAGTGTTACAGTTTTCCTAGTAACTCCCTAGCTTATCATACAAAATTGACATGAAATTATGGTCGTGTTTCAGTGAATGTCATTTAATTGTAGTATTTGAATACCACTTGTTTGATTGTAGTATTTGAAATTTGGAAAATCTGGAGACTTGGAGGAAGCACTGGAAGCAGTAGTCAAATACATCTGCAGCCCCACAAAGTATTTTTCTCAGGTAGTGTTTCATTCATTCATATGCATTGATGGAGTCACCTCCTATTTGTAGATGGTGTAGTTTTCCTTCCGCAGATATATTCTGCAATTTTTTCTATGCATGAGAGTTGAGTTTTAGATATGTGTGATATGGGGTGTAGATCTGGACTACCTGCACTACTCTGTTTCATTCCCTACTTGCACTACTATGTTTCTGCATGTCTTAAGTTTTCTTTCTTTGTTTTAGTTACTCTGCTTCCATAATTGAGTCTTCCTTTGTATAGTTAGCTTATAACTCACTAGTTCCTAAAATTGAAAAATATCCAATCTGATTTCGTTATAGCGGATATTTATTGTCATGCATTTCCCTCAATTTGGTATATTCCTTGAGCTGAGGGTCCATTGGAAACAACCCCTCTACCTTCAATGTTTTAATGCCAAATGTATCCTTCACAAATTTATACTAATCTGACCTTGCTTACCTTGAATACTGATTTTGGTAATTTTAATATATTATATAGGATATACATGGATTATGGTGATAAAAGTTGGATGAATCTCCTTAGATGGACGGGTGAGTATATAGCTGAAGTGAATAATTTTCTTGATAAGGCATTTGAATGAGCCGCCCAAGGAAATGAAATATTATGCCCTTGCAAAAAGTGCATTAATCGCTATTGGCATTATAGAAATGTGGTGGAGGATCATTTGGTTGTTCGTGGGTTTGTTGATGGTTATACCAAATGGGTTTTCCATTGGGAGGGATATTCCTCGAGAAATACACCTTCTCCAAGCAATGATGATGAAAGTTCTTATTGATGGAATGCTTCATGATACATTTAGAAGTATAGAGGGTCAGGAAGGGGATGAAGAAGGAGCTGGGGAAAGACAATCTGAAGAAGCAAGGAAATTTTTCAAATTATTAGAGGAAGGTAAACAAGAGTTATATCCGGGGTGTGAATATTCAGTAAACTGAGTCTCACTATTCGGTTGTACTTGCTTAAATCCTTGCATGGGTTGAGTAATGTGGCTTTCTAAGATTTGTTAGAGTTGATAAAAGAGGCATTTCCCTTTGCTTATGTACCGGAATCTTTAAACAAGGCTAAAAACATGATAAAAGATTTGTGTCTTTATTATGAAAAAATACATGCATGCCCCAATGATTGCATGTTATTTTGGAAAGAAAATGAGAAGGCCGATAATTGCTCTATTTTTTGGTCTTCAAGATGGAAGAATGTTGGTCCTTTGACTAATGCAAGATCTAAAATCCCTAAAAATATTTTAAGGTACTTACCTTTAAAGCCTAGGCTTAATAGGATATTCATGTGTCCTGAAACGGCTACTACGATGAGATGGCATGCTAATGAACAACTCAGTTAATTCTTCTTTACCAACAACTGCTTTCTATCGGGTAAAAGTAGAACATTCACCCGCAATTTCTTCTTTGCAAAAAGGAGATGACCAATTGATAATGGTCGGGATAAGTCTAGTTGGATGATCAATCGTATTTGTGTCTGAACTTAAATGTAAAAGCGTTTTGTTTTTGTCAAGCCCCAATCTGCTCAACAGCTGATCAAATGATCCGTATGTTACTAAACTTCATGTCCTCCTAAATTCTTTCTACTTCCTGTAACTTTGTTTGTAAAGCCAAGAAAAAATGAGCTTCTACTGATATGAGAGAAGGAGGTGGCGGTGGGGTGTGTGTCAGTGTGTTGGGAGGGGGCGGGTAGTAGGGTTGTTGGGGTTCTATCTATAAAAGTTAATAGTGTCTAATAAATTGTCCAGATTCGAAAATCTCTTTTGGGCTTATGTCATACACATCTTATGTTTAAGTCTTTAGACTAGTTCAATAATTTCATAGTATTAATTACGTGACACAAATTTTCGCTTTAATGTTAAGTTTCTTAATTCGGTGTAGAAACATTGGGGCAAGATTGAATTTGACCGGAGGAGGGGGTTGTAACTTGGGCTACAGTTAGCTGGTGGTTGTGTTTTCTTTTTCCTTTGATTTTCTTTTACTTCCTTAGTTGTTTAGAGTTGTTGACTGAGTTAAAAAGCTACATGAAGCAAAAGGCATAATGGCCAGGCTGCTAGGATTGTTTAATGAGTATCTTGTAGTGAGTGGTTTATGTTATATGTCAGTTGCTAGTTGAGACAAAGACAGATCTTTCCTTGAATGTGAATTCCAATGTGCATTATGTTATAGGGAGTAGTGGAGAATGCTTCACTTTGTATTTAATGATATTTGTTCCCAAAGCTAGGTTCTGCTGCTACTGCACGAACCTCTCAGACCACCTTAGATGGTAGTCCTTGATCCAGGTTCAGGTTCTTGCACAAGTATTCCAGGATCCAGGTTCTTGCACAAGTATCCTGTTACTTGTGTAAATATAGATGCATGCAAAATTTTGTGTATTGGCTAAAAGAAAATAACTAGCATTATAGATACTATGGATTTGTTTGATTCCCTTGTTTTGTAGGACGAAATAAGTTTAATTTTTGGTACTGATTACAGTACCTTCAATCCAACAGGCAGCTTTTCTATAAACTTATTTACAGACACATAAATCACCTTCTTTCCTGCGATATAATGTTCTGGTGTGATCTTATAGTGAATATTAATGCAAGGATGTACAAACACTAATCTCATTAAAAAAATCTCAACTTTTATTTATAATACCTTTTGTCATCGTAAAATTCATCTTGTCAATCTTTGCTTGTTTATTTGCAGAAAACGTCTGAAACCAATATCGAGAATCGAAAAAAGTTGAAGCATCAACACACAGTTGGCAAAATAAGTTTTGCTCGAATCATCGATGTTTGATTTTTTCTCTTATTTTTCTTAAAGTATGAATTTGCTAACTTTGCATGAAAAGAGTATTATACCAGTTTTCATGTTACTAGGAAAAAAAGAAGGAAATGGATGATACTTCGGATACTCTATCAAGTAAGGACATCTTTGTGTCTACAAGAAAAAGAAAAACGGGTCGAGTATACAAAGGCTCTTATGAGAATACAATTAGTAAAATTGTAAGAAATTTCTAATTTAAAGTTTGTCATGATTATTTACTTGTTCTTAATTACCGACTTAGTTTTATTTACTTAAACTTTGTTCTTTTGCATTTGGTTTGTAGGCTGAAATGGATAGAATACAATCAACTCAAGAAAGTGGAGATGGCAGTGATTCAGTTGACGCGTTTGCATCAGTCATGGGACCTGAGCACCCAGGTCAGGTAAGATTGTATGGACGGGGAGTTAACAAGACTGTCTTAAAAAAGAAAAAAGAAGATTTTGGATCCTCTCTAAATGCTACTGATGAGAGAATGGAACAAAAAATGGAGGAAATGGAAGAGAGGATGCAACAAAAATTGCTGGAAAAGCTCAATGCAGAAAAGGAAAAAATACTAGACGAGCTCAATGCTCAAAAGGATGCTATGGAACAAGATATTACGATGAATGTCGTTACACGACTTCAACGTCTCAACCCCGATTTAAGACTTGATCCTGACATGCTAATATTCAGTGCTCGTGCACGTGGTGAAGTTTCTTCTGCACAACAAGGTGCTATTCATACAATCAATCGTCTATCCGCTGGCAGTAACAATCAAGGTTAGTCCATAGAAAATGTTACACGTCTTCTCTTTCATCTTCTTCCACTCTTTTTTAGGACCTCAATTGTGAACTACCATAGGAAGCCTAATAAATGCTCTCTCCTTAAATACTTTAACAAATTCTCTATTATCCTTTCTTTCTTTTTAACTTTTTCTCGAGTACCATAAGAAGCCTAGTAAACGCTCTCTACCTAGTAATAGCTTTTCGTAGCTCTTTAAGTTGATACAGTTGAACCATGATACATTTCTATACTAGATGATAGTAGGTGGCTTCTTATATTAAGTTGGTAGAATAAGAGAACAGGTAGGAGCATATCTCATCAAGAATTTGGCCAACATGAGTGGATGTTGTGATAAGTTTTATAATTCTGCGTGTGGCAAATATTATAAGGATGTTTTAGAGAGCAGCAACAGCTTAAGAACCTCTGGTGGAATTTTTCATCTTTTGATCACTTAACACTTGTGCGGATTTGAATCTGTATCTTTCGTTTGAAATAATTGAGTCTGTATCTTTCCTTTGAAATAATTGAATCTGTATCTTTTGTTTCCTATATAGTTTCTTTTTAGAAACTAGTATAGATGGTTAAGAGTTCAGGAAAGGGAGTTCCATGGCTTTGGAAAATAGAAAACTATGCAAACTGTTGAAACCTATTAATCACCAACTTATTAGAAAGCAAAAAGGTTTAGCTTATAGCTTTTTGATTTGCACCAGACTACCAGTGATCCATAGTAAAATAGATTGAGTAATATTACGCTTCTTACAGCTAGTTCCTGGAGGGAAAATTAATTAAATAGTGAAGAATATTACTATCCAATGTCAATGTGTTTGCTAGACGGATTAGACTCAGTAGCTCCAGTTCCTGTCACCACTGAAGGACTGAGAAATTGGTGAATATAGAATCTGATTCCTAAATTAACTTTACTGTATATAGGTCAGTAAAGTCTTCATGCATGAAGATGGAAATATACTCTTTGTCTTATGTTTTCCTTTTTTCTAGCAGTACTATCTTCCATCCAATAGTTCTTTTACTTCTCCAAACCATCCTTCAGAGTAATAAATGTTTGGGTTCCTCGTGCATTGTATTTTTTGCTAAGTTCCTTGGACATTGCAGAACTCGGATGTAACAGAATTCGTATACTTTAGTGCTTTTTATGGTTAGCAAGCTTGAATCATGTGTGGTAAATTTTGTTGTGTTATATAATATTGACTTTAACATTAGTTGGTTAGACCTTCTAATTTGCTAGTCTCAAATATGATGTTCTTTCATTAGATTGTAACATATTCTGGTGCTTCTTGATTTTAAAATGATTGAATCATGTGAGGGAAGTACAGAAGCTACCAGCAGCTTGGTATTGTTGGTAAAGAAAATGAAATTTGGAGACACTATAAGCATGTATAATTCGTGATGTTATAGTTGTGAAGTTAAGATTTTGATTTGTTTGTCTATAAGCCTAATTGTTATTGTCCTGAGGATTTGCAAATCCTGGATGAAATTTCTGTGTTGTTTCAGTTTCATCAGAATATATTTGTCTGCTGATCAACTAAAGGACAAAGATGGATAGGATTTTTGTGTTACTGTCGTTTTAGAGGTCACTGAAGTTGTCGTGTAGTTCTAACAGGAAACTTAGACAATGGAAGGTAGCATCCAGACACAAGGCCTAACAGTGTTCTTGGCTTCATAAACTTGTATTTATATTTATCTTTGGTCTGAGCATAATCCATTTTGCAAATCTCACTTTATACTCTTTTGTAGGTGGAGTAGATGAAGAGATGAAAGATGGAGGCAGTGATGAAGATCTAGACCTTACTTGAATTTTTAATTATTGATTGTTGTAGATGCATATGGCGATTTCTAGAAATGTTTGTTATCAAAACATTTTAAAGCTTTTGATCTTGAAATATCAAATGTATGTTATTGGTTATTTCATCACTATCTATGGATTTATTATTAGCTTATTGGACAATTTGGATTATGAATAGTTTCATTTTGCTATTTATATAAATTTTAGTGTTTTATAGTTTATTGTGTGTATATATATATATATATATATATATATATATATATACGTAAATCTTTATTTATAATAGGGGCACTATTTTCAATTCAATTAAATTGTTACAACTAACAAAACCGTTTTCATAGGACCTACAAACCGTTCCAAATTAATATAAAAACCGTTGCAATAGGTAGTCCATACGTTGCCATAGGACATGCCAACCGTTCCAAAAATAACTAAAAATCGTTGCAGTATGTCATAGAACCGTTGCCATAGGACCTGCAAACCGTTCCAAAATAATATAAAACTGCTGTAATAGGTAATTCAACTGTTGCAATATCTTAAAGAAAACGTTGCCATTTCTGTAATACTTGTAACGATTTAATAGATATAGTAACGGTTATTGACTGTTGCATTTAACATTATGGTAACGGTTATTAACCATTGATGTTGACCAGACTAATCGTTCCAACAAGATGAGTGAAAACCGTTGCTATAGACTGTCTATAGCAATGGTTATCTGAACCGTTCAAAAAACTGTTCCATAAGCTCTATAGGCACGACAGCTCGTGGAACGGGCGCTGAACCATTGCAATACACCTAATGGTAACAGTTTACTTACCTATTGGAACGGTTTTCCATGCGTTGCCACAGACCCATTTTCTGGTAGTGCTTGTCTCATCTTCACATGTGACCAAGCGTCATATCTTTGCATTTCATGGGCTGAAACATCACTATCTTGTCAAAAGGTGTCATAGTCCGAAGGCATCATCCTCATAGGCGAGAGACACCATGCCATGGCCTAAGGCTCTCTCAATATTGCACATCATTATTCAAAGGCGTCATCATCCGGAGGCACCATCCTCATGGCCCAAGGAGACCATTTCATGGCCTGCGAATCCCTTATCATACGCTTCATGGCCCATGACATCATGGTCTAAGGATATCATCCTCACCCGTCCAAAGACAACCTTCATGGTCCGAATGGAATTTGCATCATATTTAAATTCTCGCAATAACCATATATATATTCACATGCATCGTGTTTTAAATTTTGCAGGTAATTCGGGAAGTAACCGTTCTTCAAATGGGAGCAATCTTCGCTCCGGTTTTCGGTCACAACGTTCACTTCAATTGTTTCAAACGTAACCGACCACCATCAGTTACCCGCCTTTTAATCTATGACCGTTCAGATATTTGCTTTTTGATATATCCGTAACGTTTCAGATTCACATTCATGAGTCCGTATAAATTCATATGATACTATCCTATTCAAGGGAACCCTTTCCGAAACATATGACCATTCTTATAACAACTCCATCGGTTTCGTTCACCGTTGTCTCCAGAAACACACGGCCTGATTCCCGTAACATCAGGGATATGTAGGCAACTCAGGAACCAGGGGTCGGCCTCCATTTTTCAAATCACATCATTCCTCATTCTATTTGGCCCAAATTGGTCATCATTTTCTTTACCCGACAGTTCTTTCATCACTCCCGGGTAAAGAGGGGCAGCTGTTGTTACCCAATTTTGCCTTCATATTTTCTCAAATAATATATTTACTTTCAAAACATAATTTTGCATCATATTTTTTACAAATCTATACAAGGATTTTTCTATAATTTTCCATAATATTTAGAGCTTTAAAATTGATTTTCCTGCATTTAAATTACTTGAATATTTATTTATTACTCCTTTCAATTATTTTATAATTTAATTACCTAAAATTATTATTTTTAATCTATAATACTTGCTTCAGATATTTTACTCTATTTTTTTATAATTACATTAGTATTTTTAGGCCATTTGCACAATCTTGTAATAATAGCTTGTATTTTACAACTTAATTGCATTTTCATTTTTATTTAAAGTCTAATTAATATATTACACTTTGCAATCTTCTACTATTATTTTAAAATATTACTTTTCATAATAGCATTTGTTATAATTTATTTAATTATTTTATTAAATTATTATCCCTTTAATTTCGTATATTAAAATTTGGCCCAAAATTGAGATTAATTTCGGACCAGATATCCCCCAAATCTCTAGCCCAACAACCCCTAGCCAAATGCTAATAACCCATCACCCCACGCCCATTTTATATGACCCGCCCCACATTCCTTTAATCTTGGCGGTTGATCTCAAAGATCAGTGGCTCACAAGCCCCCACCCCCACCCCTCTTTTAAATCCATTAAACCTAAACCTAAACCCTAACCCCATTATCCCACTACTCGCCGCCTCTAAACTCTCTCTGTTTCACCTCTCACTGAAGAACCCTAATCGCTGCCCTTCAACAATCCCTCTTCTAATCCTGTTAGCCATGGGATTCACCTGTTATTTACCTACCATATCCATGTTCCTTCTCCACCGGTTACCTCTTTGTGGTATTACATAGCACTTGCTCTGTTTTTGGAAAGTACAAACCTTCGAATCAAAGGGAATTAGTTCTAATCATTGGGATTCAGACAATATTCCGTCTAGGTACGCTTATATCAAGGCTATATAGGTCTGATCTGCCAAGATCTCCGACCAATTTTCGATTTATGTCAACTAAGGTTTACGTTTTACCTAAGCTTTCTCTAATATAACTTTTTACTGATTCCGCATGTTATTATTTCCTTATTTATGTTGATTTTACAATATTTCCTTGATTTGTTTGTTTGATTACTGCTACTATATAAATCCCTCCCCTTTCCCCTTTAAAAGGGACCTTTAATCGCTAGATTCACTAAAAAATGAAGTTATTATTTTATTGTTCTCTCATTCTCTTATTTTGTACTTTGGTTCTTGGCCGGCTGAAAGCCAAGGCCACCGGAATTCGATTCTTCAACCTTTCTTAGTGCGAGCACTGCTTGGGGTTCATTTGAAACCCTTGGGAACTCTGACGCACTAAGATCGTAGGTTCTTTCTCCTTGTTGATATTCATAGCCTGTGGAATTTTCTCTTTCTTGTTGTCTATTTAACTGGTGAGTCACTTGGCTTTACGATTTCGTTCTTCTGTGTTTATGTCCTGCATATTCACGCCTCTGAATTTCATGATCTAATGTGTTCTTATACCATCTCTATGTGTAACTTTACTAGCATTGCACTCGTATTATGATTTGAACCTCTTCGGCATTTGGATTTTTACTTAAAATCTCCAGTTTTGAGATACGTTATTTGAATATGCTTTACCTGAATAATTTGGACCCCTTTAAGTTCATTAGTCTAATGTATTGGTACCAGAATGTCTACACTACTGTTTGACATGAGTTTGCTTTCTTACTCTACTTTGAATTCCTACAATGACTGCTTCACATCTATAATGTGTTATAATTTGTGACTTTCTCCCCTGCTATTGTGTCACTCAGCATGTCTTTGGCTTACTTGATTCCATATCCCTTTAGTGATTATTTGAGACTTTAGAGTAGCTATCCTAGCTTGTGTTTATGTTTGATATTGTTTTGTTTCATGATGTAAGTTATCATGTTTGTTTTTTGATATTGTGATGGATACTTGGGACCCTAGGCTTTGAACTCTTTAAGTGGGTACTCTACCTAGATTTGTTTGGTAATATGCATCTTTATATATTAATCTTGAAATCTCAGGGAACTTGTTTCTCCCCGAACTCTCTCAATGTGTTTCTACCAATATGTTACTTCTTGCTAAGTGTAGAACCTATAATAACAACCTGCCTCTAAGTCTTGTTGACCTTCTTAACTAGCATGTTTTGTGTTTTAGACAACTTTGCTATGCCTGCTTTCTAAAATACAAGTGTATCTTTTCAAATTCTGTCCCTTAACCATTGTTCCCTCAATTTCAATTTTTGCCTACACTACTCTAAATCTATAACTCTTGGACGGCTGAAAGCCAAGGCCACTAAGACTTTATCTATTTACCTCCCTAGTGTGAGCACTGCTCAGGGTCCATTTGAGACCCTTGTGGACTCTGACACACTAGGACATGGGGTTCTTTGGCCACTCTCCTTACTACTAAGACTTGAGCTATCTCTAATACTCAGTTCTTTCCTCATTCTATCTACTGAATATGCAAACTGGTTTGTTTAAGTGATCCAATGTTTGGGTCATATGGTCAACTTTTGGTTGTTTGGTTTGGCCTGAGTTTCTCTATGGTTTCTGGGATGTGCTGATGAATATAGGCCCCTGTTGGGATCTAGGTAAGCTATGTGTGAATAAAGAGTTGTTGAAGGCCTAGGAAATACTGGGTATCTCTTTTTGGGCCTGCTATAGGTCTACTGTTGCTGCTTGTATAATATTTTGTAATTACATTCATCATTGGGTCTGGAATAACTTTTTAATAAGCGATTGGGGTAGTAGTAAATTGGGAAAATGGGCATGCTCTAATGTTTGCATGCAAGGGTAGAAAACATGCCTATAGGACTCATATGATCTACTTGTTATCCAACTTGCTATTTATGCCATTCAATTTCCATGTGCACTGGTAGAAATCATGCCATTAGGAGAATCACACACTCACATAACTTGCCTACTATCAAACCATAAGTAATTTATTTATTCCTATGTCTACTGCCAGATAACATGCCTATAGGAAACAAAATGTCAATGACCATTCTTTTAATTTTCATAACTACAGCATATGCACTAGAAATATTTCCTATAGGATTTGAATTAGTTATTTTCTATCGTTATCATACTGCTCATCTAGAAAACATGTCTATAGGGGCTAAGTATAAAAATCAGTTCCAATCGCCAATCGTTAGAAATCCTGCCTATAGGGTATTACTACTCGCTCTATCAGTGTTAATGTTGAACTTTTCATATGTTGTCTTATTGCTTAGCCACGCCACTATCAGAAAGCATGAGTAATTCTGAGTAATTCCAATGGTCTTCACTCCCCCCCCCCCC